>CAJNOQ010007855.1:0-11820 GCA_905250885.1 Didymodactylos carnosus
CTTCATTATATATAACGAACATAAATATGTAAGATTTTAAACGTATTACAACCAAAGTTTATGCAGTATACTTTGTTTTTATGAGCATTGTGTAAAACAGAATATAAACTGGCAACAGCAGAGTTTCTGTGCATTTTGCTTCCGCTAGGAGGCATCGCACGTAAGTCAGAACCAACATTGCTCAATCGATGTTGCTGATTTGGCTAATATTTTTACCATAGTTAGCCCTAATAAGTTAGGAAGAAACTAAAAATTTCAGCTCAAATGGATGAGCCGTACTGTAGATATAGACAATACAAGTACAGAAGGATAGCCCACACTTTTAAGTACTTTTCATAACACTACTTTTTAGAAAATTTTCATTTTCTATATAACATCAAGAGTTATGACTGAAATTTTTTTCCCATATATATCACCGACGATGATCTATCTTTTGTCGGTAATAGAAGTACTTTATCGTCTGATAATTTTTGTATACCATTACATAGGACTTCCGGATAACATGTCCACAGTGTATACGGCAAGTTAGTCAGATCAGTGCGCTGGGTTATGCTGAGAATAGCTTCATTTGAAAGAGCACATCGAACTGCATCGAATGGCGTTGTTAAAAGTTTGTAGAATTGAATTTTTCTATAGAAAATGTTTTCAATAATATTTTTCTATTTTATCAAAAAACCTGCTTTTGTAAAAAGAATAGTTGTATTCAGTATTTTTAATTTTCATCACTATATATTGGCACTTTTGAAAACGCAATTACATTATTATCCTGCTCTCGTTGTTGTTGAGATTCTAAAGACAGTCGGTTATATTCAACTATTTCCTGGTAGTAACAATCAACATGAGATATTTTGACGTTTTGGATAGATTCTTCCGCAAAACACTTGGAAGAAACCTGCAGAAGCGGATTCAATCATTAAAGGTTAACCTTTTTGAAAGCAGAACAAAACAAAATTTAGCAAGAAAACAGCAAATTTTCTTTACATTGATACATGAATACATGAGACAGTTTTGTACTTTGCTCAATGAATTCTTATTCTATAAGGCTAAAATTTTCGAAATATGTTAAGCAATCAAAAATATATCTGTGGTATAAATTTGAGATGAAATAATATTAGTATGGAGAAATAACCGAAAAAATAAAGTGTACAACTTGTGTTGATCGGGACGATATATTTAAGTGAACAATGTTTTCCAGCGAAAAGACACCTCGAGGGTACCACAAGTAAAAATTTTGAGAAAAAGAACTGAGGGGGAGTACAGATGTCTTTTCGTTTAAATACATATTCGACTCAGTTTTTCATGCTGAACCCGATTCTAATGTTGAACATCTTTTTGAGCATTGCTTTTGGCATAAATGGTCGAATTTAGAGGTCTGCGGGATCAAACGTTTTTGGTTCCAGTCCCGTGGAAAGAACTCATTTTTGGCCCCGCCGTGGTCCCGTAAATATTTTTTCAAAGTAGCGCCGGTAGTTTGAAAGTCAGCGCGTTGTAATGTGGCGCGTGGGACAGCAAGCATGGGAGGGTGTGCACCCACCAAATAATTGACATTTTTTTGTTTTGTAGTGGAAGATGATTAGAAAATGAGCCCTTTCATAATACCTCTGCGAACAAAAAGGATAAAATGGCTGATATCACTTTCTATCTGTACACAGTGGGCATATTTGACTAGAGCAGGCGGAAGTGTGCATTTAAACGATAGAGACAAGTGTAAAATCGACGAAAATTATGTTTTCATAGGTTATCGACTATGCTCTATTCAACTGCGAAGTCAGAATCTATTTTTGAAAACTTTAGTTTTAGGGGTTTTTCAGAGGGGGGTGATCAATAACGAACCCTCTGAACTAGACCACCCAGCTGTACCTTCATTCATCCACTACTATTTGACAGATCCGTGGAAAGTCCTGGCCTTAAGCCGATCCTGATAGGTGTTGTTTTTGTCTATTATCCTAACCTGAGCCATAACCAGACATCATTAACCTAGTTTAACGTCATTGCGGACAAGTGTTGATCTACGGGTAAGAGAAGAATTTGATTTTTTAAATGCGTCTAAATACATAGTCCACTAGATGTAGTTTTTCACGCTGATTCCAAATCTGGGCTTGTTTGTACGAAAAAGTGCTTTCTTGACGAATAAATCTCTCAAATATCCGAAAACCACCAGGGGTTTTGGAAAATTCATAAAACCGTCGGGAAAGAGTTGCGAGATTAGCATAAATAGCGTGGTGCCTGAGGAACATTTTGATGTATTTGTATATTGTTTTTGAGGGTGGCTAAGGATGGCGATGCGACTGTACTAGGGTAGTGTCATTTCCCCTATCGTTATGAGAAATCCATGATCTGCTACTTATTGAATTCGATGTCAAAGTACAAAACATTCTATTATTAGTAGATAGCTGAGGAGCTGCTGATTTTGAATATGTCCTTTCGAATTGCTTAGCATTGCTGAGAGAGCGAAGAATCCCGGTTTTCTATGATGTGTCCTGTTTTATCATATATGTAATGCAGTTTTTGTGCCCTAATTTTTCCTCAAATGAGTCGATATCAAAATAGATATTTATACACCATTCGATAGAGAATTTGAAGGGCTACATTTTGCACTATTTATTTTTTGAAAACGAGAAACTTCGATTTTTTGCCTAACTTCCGCCTGGATGCCCGCTGTGTGCAATAAATCTTTCGATGTTAAGTATTTTATAAAAATTTAAACATCGTTCTACGAACTTTTGGTCAGCCCTCGAAAGAAATAAGATTGACAAAACAAAACTCTCGAATACAAGAACGAATTCGTGTGTTCCTGTTGGTTTAACTACCGTCAGACGGACTATTTCATATGTTCGTTTATATGTACAAGTCTCGTGTATAAATAATAACATCTCTCGTTATAGCTCTCTGTACATTTTTCTGATAATGAATGAGACCGTTCGAAGCTTAAAAACGAAGATGAAAAGTCAGTATTAAAAACATACTGTATAAAAGGTGGTCCAGACGTCCTGTCTCATTCAATACATCGGTCAAGATTGATCGACAAGTCTCAATCTTCTTTTTAAAAGAACCTCATTTAATTCTCTACACCAAACATACTGAACATTATTTTATACAAGAATACGACACTTACGATAAGAATAAAAAAATATAAAGGAAATACGGGAAAGTTTCAGTATCGATTACTTTCAAACCTAATGCGCAATCAAAAATATTTATTCTGAGCACGATGCTATGCATCAAAGTGGAATCGAAATGTATTTCGGGTGCTCCGAAAAATCAGTCTTCTTTTCTTATACCATAAATTCGCAACAAACCTTTTTTCCTGCAACAAACAAAGATTTTACTAAACGTAAAAACAAAGGGTTTTGATTTCTTCGCCTTGGCACAGGAAACAAAACGGGGCTATTCGACTTTCTCTGTTCGGATATAACAGAAAAGCCATTTTACTTCAACATAAACCAGGTCTAAAGTCATGATATGCTATTTGGACCAAATTACACAATTTTCCCAAGTGCCTACAAACTGCGGTTAAAAATTAATGATTTTGGGCAAAATCTCTAAAAGAATAAAATCCTCCTGCGATCGCTTGAGCCTATGAAGAGTTTTAAATGTAGCCAGTTGATAGAGCTTTTCGAGAACTACAAAAAGGGCCATTTTCTCTCTTTTCATAGCAGAAAATATAAGGGACTAAAATTGAAAAACCTGTTTTTTTGGTTTGAAAGTAATCTACATTGAAAGTTTCCCGTATTTTCTTTATATCTTTTTATTCTTATAGTATATAAAATAATGTTCAGTATGTTTGGCGTAGAGAAGTGAATAAGGTTTCACCTAAAAAAAAATTAAGACTTGTCGCTCAACCTTGATCGAGATATTGAGAAAATACTGAATGAGACAGGACTTCTGGGCCACCCTTTATATAATTTTTAATACTTACTTTTCATCAGAGCATACAGAAGCAATACAGAATTAAGTGCTTTTGCCGCGCCGAGCCAAATTTTATGAAAATAAGGTGGTATACAAAAGATTTCGGTTACGAAAAAATGTTTTATGGTGACATCATTGATTAGATCATGAAAAACAGTCTGACTAAGCTTATAATAACGGGAGAAACCCACCAAGGGATTAAAGGCTTTAAGGCTCATGTTTGTGCCATAAGTACTACTTAGTGAGACCAGGAACCGTAAAAGGATTTCCTTTCATGAGCGTATCGGGCTTAGATATGAACATTTCAAGTTTAGGACCGAAAATGTAGATAAATTGCCTGTTGTGCGTGAATTACAATAGTAACATATATCAAGACGAGAATTTATTACCTCGATAAATCGTGAAGCTCTTCAAAGAAATATACTGTGCTGTTTATTCGATGATCTAGCTTCTATATAAAAGAAGCAGCAAATATTAATATTTCACAAGATTAAGATTATTTCAGATACGTTTCATTCGCGATCAAACACACTCCTCAATTGTCTGTATCTGGTATTTCGTTCGCAGATCCGAAAACAGACAAAGCAGTTGAACAACCGTTCAGCGTCATTTTCCGCGTGTCCCATATCAACAATATATCTCGCGTTTTCGTCATTATCTTGAAGCGCATGGAACCAAGAAGCAGAAAATCGAAAATGTCAACGAATATGTTTTTTACAAATTGGAAAAGGCGCGAGAACAACAACTACCAGTGCACGATCTTGATTTGAAACGTTGCATGTTAATAAGTGTGAAAGAACGCTCTGTGAACCATTTCACTGCTTCGCATGGTCGAACTGATAATTTCAAACATCGACACATCATGTGTTCGGGAAAAGTCACAAAATTCGGCTGATAGCTTTGTAGCTGAAGCTTATAATAGTTTTGAAAAATGTGATGAACAAAAGAGGACCGTACTTGCTCGAAGTTTACTCAAAAAAACTAAGCGAAGACCACTTATAGTGCGAAAAAGCTTTCAGTCATTAAGAACCATGCTAGACACTGTCTTTTCTTCGAAAACAAATTGCTCCAGTTTAAACGCGCTACGTTCAATGAGAATAGCCGTTACTCTCTTAGCGGCAGCTACAAAAATGAATATCTCTGGAACCATTATATGTGTAAAGATGAAACTTTCATAAAATGTAGAACTAATAATCGGAATTTATTTCCGAAAATTTCAGCCCGATCGGTCTGGCGCAGAAAAAGTAGATTTTTCAATCTCTCTCATAATGCCAATGATTTATATGTCGATCGATAGGGTATATCGATATAGTAAAAAGATTAAGAGGTTATGACCAAACGTTATGGTCACTTTTCTATTTTTCCCGGGGAAAAATCCAGTAGGTTAACGTTTTCACCATCGACATTCAATTTTTTCTCAAAACCAACATTATGTTTTGAATCAGCGTTAAAAGCTGCATTGAATAATCTTTGTATATTCTCTTTTTATTCTTTATACTATACTTATTGAAAATATAAAATAAAACAAAATGACAACAATATTCATGTTAGAATAAGATTGATTCCTCGTAAGAGAGAAGAATGACAAAGGGAACGTGCCTAACATGTGATGATGTTTATGAATAGGTTAGTCTGTAATAGCTATATTATTTATCTAACTTTTTTTAATAAACGAATAAATAAAGCCTATGTGATAGTCGTTTTCACTGTTGGTTTTCGAATAAATTTGAATTTCTTGTCTAATGGTGTAAATGATGAGCAAATTTTGATGACAGAAATACCATGGTTGAAACTGCATTTTATTCATCATTTACAGTCGAGATTGTTCCATTTGTTCATTTAATCCAAAGTGCGTCTGTTTTCATTAGACTTCTGTGATACGTTTGTGAAATGAGAATATTCAGGAATGGCATGGCCCTGTCGGTTATTTCTTCTTGATTGCCGGACGAAGACAGCCAAACATGGTGAGAATGTCTTTGACTGCCGATTCCGATTCAACTAGGACAAAAATATCAATAGAATATTTTCTTGCATAAAGGATATCGAGTTTTTGTACTAATAATAAAAACAATCGGAGTCTACAAAAATAAGGACGAAAATAAAACCGACATAAGCAATCATAGACAAAAATAATATTCACAATGAGCATGATACGAGTTATTTTAAAACACAGAACAAATGACATTTGTATATGTACAAAAACTCAAACAAATAATCATTTGTCTATTTTACATGACTCTTTCTTTCTGTAAATAAGCGATTTGTGAATCTTTCAAATGGTTTCTCAACAAGAATATACCATACCCAGGTCAACGGCCGCGACTAACTCGCGGCGCGATCCCGATGTCGCGCTAGCGATCGCTATTATCTCGCGATTTCGCGGAGAGATCGCTATAACTTCGCGCTATCGCGGTAAAATAGTATTTGTTTAAAAAGTATCTTGTAAGACTCGCGAAGCGAATTAAAACTCGCGGCGTGATCGCTGACCACGCCGTTACCAATAAGGTAACGTTTGCCGTATGTGAAGAAAACATTCACGCCTAGACTTTCAGAGAATGTGTATCCTTGAAAACTAGACGCTAATATCCGTTCGTTGCTAGAGCCAGTCTAGCATCCTGTGAATGAGGCGGAATGGCTTAGCCCCAATCCTCTGTGTGTCAAACAGAACCGAACTGATACTCGCTATAAGAAATATGAAGTATCTTGTACATAACGGACACTGACTTTTTTTGCATATCTCATTTACAATGAGAATAATAAAAACACAAATCTTCAATCACACACATGTCCATAGACACACACTGTACTATTTGTGTTATAAACAGAATGGACTATCTATTTGTATAAGAAATATAAATTCTCACTTTGAAATAAGAGAAAAAAAATTCTTTTGCGTTCCCGCAATTCAAAAGAATTACAAACTATTTAGACTTCGTGATATTATAGCGATTGCGACGCGAATATAAGATTTAAGCGCGATCGCCCCAGGAGAAAAATCTTGAATGCAGATCTTGATAAATCTTTAAAGATTTCTCAAGTTTCGCCCCAGATCTTTCAAGAACTTGTGCAGATTTATCGAAATCTGTCAAGATTCTGAATGGAAGGCAATGCTGCAGATTTTCCACAAGTTTTGTATCAGAATCTGTCGTGATAAATCTTGAGCAGATCTTGTCAAGATATTTCAACAATTCTGAAATGATTAATTTAATGCGCAATAATCAGAATCTTCATTATCATATTTGGGAATTTGAAAGAAAATCTTAAACTTTATTTTCTACTTAATATTTTCATTTCTTTCTACTGTATCACTACAGTGCAAGCTCTACGGTACTACAGCGTTTCTAACAGCAAAGCGTACCCACTGTATCAAAGCGTACGTACGCTTCGGACTTTAAAAATACGCTCTGTTTTACGCTTTGCTGAAAAAAGCAGAACGTACACTGTACGCTTTGCTATCGCTGTTTACGCTTTGTTTTCTAATAGAACTTTTTTTCTCCTATAATTCCTGATGCCTAATTGATGCTTTCTTTTTTAGATTTGAAACGTGTACGCTTTGCGAAAAAAAACAGAGCGTACACATACGCTTTGGTTAGTAAAACAGAGCGTACTTGTACGCTCAGCGGATAAATCCTATTAGAAACACTGCGGTACTATGCATACAGTACCAGAGCTGTTGAAAATGCACGAGCAACCATAAATTCAAACACAATGTTGGAATTTTACTTTGAAAATTTTCAATGTTCTGCAGTGCTAGTATTTATTCTTATATATGCAAGAACAATCTCAAACAAAATGGTGATTGAAAGACTAACATATTTATTTGTCTACCCTATCGACCAATAGAATTTTACCAGAGGTCCTCTACACTATAGTACTACAATAACTATAAATAAATGCAAATTTGGTATATTTACATTTTTGTCGAACCTCTGAGTCATGTCGTAATCAAAATAATTGATAACTTTTTCTGTTAGCAAAGATTTTGTTAATTACAGAAAACTTTTCATATCTTGTCAAGATCTTGATCCAGATTTTTGCAGGCAGATTCCTCAAAAAACACTTGACAAGATCTTGACAAGAATTGTTGAACATTCTTTGAGACCAAGAAACTTGACAGATCTTGTGCAGATATAAACTTTCTGCAGGACATGGGCGCGTTAGCGTCGCGTAATAGCGAGACATCAGCGATCACGCCGCGAGTTTTAATTCGCTTCGCGAGTCTTACAAGATACTTTTTAAACAAATACGATTTTACCGCGATAGCGCGAAGTTATAGCGATCTCTCCGCGAAATCGCGAGATAATAGCGATCGCTAGCGCGACATCGGGATCGCGCCGCGAGTTAGTCGCGGCCGTTGACCTGGGTATGGTATATTCTTGTTGAGAAACCATTTGAAAGATTCACAAATCGCTTATTTACAGAAAGAAAGAGTCATGTAAAATAGACAAATGATTATTTGTTTGAGTTTTTGTACATATACAAATGTCATTTGTTCTGTGTTTTAAAATAACTCGTATCATGCTCATTGTGAATATTATTTTTATCTATGATTGCAAATATCATTGTTTCTGTGCTTGTCACTATCGTGGCTTGTAAATGTGACAGATGATTCGATCAAAGAAGTTTTCAAAAAGAGATTAAACTTAGCTTTTTAATCATCAGTCGAATTTTCAAAACACTGATGCTCCTAGCCTCGAGTGCAGCAAAGTAAAGAAACAAGGATTGAATAGACTATCAGTAGTATGAATCACTGGAGACGTGCATAAGGGATGATAAGTTGTTACACGTGTACACTTGTTTCTTCTCTAGTTTTTATCGTGCATATTACATGACACATGTTAGTCCCGTTCCCTTTATCATACTTTGTGGTGAAAACGTTAACCTACGGGATTTTCCACCAGAAAAAATAGAAAAGTGACCATAACGTTTGGTCATAACCTCTTAATCTTTTTACTATATCGATATACCCTATCGATCGACATATAAATCATTGGCATTATGAGAGAGATTGAAAAATCTACTTTTTCTGCGCCAGACCGATGGGGCTGAAATTTTCGGAAATAAATTCCGATTATTCCATTGACTGTAAGTCTATGGTCATACGAAAAAAAGTAGGTCATAGGAAAAAGTAGAAAGTGTTTGTGTGTGTGTGTGTGTTTGTCCGTACACGGGTGTGACAGACGTAAGCACACACGGTGACGGACGTACATACATATAGTCATGTGGGAGTGTAACGGACGTACATACATATAGTGACCAGTGAGTGTGACGAACGTACATACATATAGTGGCCCGAGAGTGGGACGGACGTACATACATATAGTCATGTGGCAGTGTGACGGACGTACATAGATATAGTGACCAGTGAGTGTGACGGACGTACATACGTATAGTCACTGACGAGTGTGGTGGACATAGATGCACATAGGTCGATGCGTTCGAGTTTTCTGTGGTAGCAGAGAACTATAACACTTATCCTGGCTGCGAACGCGGACCGAAGGGGCGCGTGAGCATTGTGTGGAATTCAGAATGGCTATAGACTTACGGTCACGAGAATAAATAAATAACGTGAATCGCATCGATTCACTAAGTCCATTGCCAGTAGGTCGAGTGAATGAACTGTCGGGATTAAATATAACGAATAATATGTCGTTTGAATTAGCTACTAGAATCTTGTCGTTTGTTTTTAATTTATCATTAATGTGTCTTTTTTTTCAAGATTTTTTCATATCTGGGCTTTTATATGAATTAAAAATTCATAGATTATTAAAAAAGAATGCTAGTGGCTATTGCTTTAATGAGTTTTGAGCAAAATGACTAACGATTTTTAGCACTGCACGGAAGAGATTTAGCTCCTACTTGACATAAAAATATCTGAGGAAATACCACTTGCAGGTGGTATGCGTTATCAGTCTTCGAAGGACTGTTTCGTGGTTCCAAGATCTATCGCAGTGATCCGTGTGTTTCTCATATACGTAAGATAACCTAAAATGTTCTCTACAAAATGGGGACTAAGAGTCCTTTTAATCTTTCGCCGTTTAGGCGCGGCATCTTGTTTTCTCGAAGCTCAACGATTTCCTTAGGTATGGTAATCTCGTAAATGGGTGGAAATATGGCTTCTCCATCACGCTAAGTGTCGTGGCAATGATCGTTTTTCGAAAAAAGTCAGCAGTAGGAGGAACTGTTGGAACTATCGCAAAGAACAGAGAACGGTTTCTGCTAGAAAATGGCCCAATATGATTTTGAATGAAAATGATCGCAAATGCTTCCATTTTCACTTCCCAATACTTGCCACTCTCAAAAATTCTTTCTACTGTCTTTCAAACAAAAATTACTTTCCATTTTTCGCCACCAGTTCAACAAAAGCCATTTACATTTTTTCCCAACTTTACCGTCCGATTTCAAAGTCCTTGAGCAAAGCTCATACATAGTAACATAGAGACTTTCTAGGCTTCAAAATGAGCTATAAATGAGGTTTTCAAAAATATGCCCACATGGGTCAATAGTAGAAATACTAGGCACATATCATCGGTTTTACCTATCTTAGTGCTTTAAAAAAATATTTCTTGAACTCACCCACTCAGAACCGGAATATTTTATATATAGAAAGAGAGAGAATTTTCTGGGCTTCAAAATAGGCTATAAATAAGTCTTTGAAAACTATGCCCATATAGCACAATCGTCTAAACATTTGGCCGACATCATCATTTTCACCTACCTTAGTGCTTTAGATACTCCTTTAGTCATTTGTCTGCCCTAATGAAAAATTATATATTTTTCAAAAACATACCATTGGATAGCCCTTAAAATTCTCTACAAAGTGAGCTGGTCAGAATATCCAGGCAGGTGGGACCAGTCATTAAAGATATGTACAAGAAGCGTTTGGGTGTTATCTATGCAGTACAGCGTGTCATAATCAGAAGAACTCCTTTGTTTTTTATTTTTCAGTAAAAGCTGGAACTAATCGGAATACTGTTTTGAATAGCCCGAAGATTCTTCTATCAGATGAGGTGCATATCGTCGTTTCATGAGAAAATTTGATAATACCGTTTGCGGAAAACCAAGTCCTTAGTTTTTGACTAGAAAATTTGAACCATATAGCCTGATAGAGCAAAGAATTCTGAGGAAAGTAAGATATCTGCCGACTGTCTATAATGCTTTTTCGCCCAGCTACAGTTGATTTACGAATGGCTGCAAAGTGCGTGAAAATTACCAAAACATTCCGGTGAAAAGCATTATAGACAGGCGGGAGACCCACGCCAGGCACCACAACGCTCTTCAACAAACACCACATCATCCTCACCACGATCTAAATAGAGAAATTCGGAAATTCTAAAAATCTTTAAATTGAGAAATTCAGTTCACTGTAGCCTGATCGTTTGCATTATTTCTTTTTCAACCTTTTTCGCTCAAGTATAATGAATAATATATCGTCTAAATCAGCTAGTCAAGCGCTATAAAATCCTGTATTTTGTTTTTTAATTTATTATGAATGTGGGGTTTTCTTTCGAGATTTTTTTGATACATGGGCTTTTATATGAATTAAAAAATCATATATTATTAAAAAAGAATACCCGTGCTATTTCTTTAATAACTTTCGAACAATGCACTTCGAAGACTTGCGGTTTTTGAGCATTGCATAGAAGAGATAATTAGCTACAGGTAGACGTAAAAATATCTCAGAAAATACCACCTGCGTCTGATATACCTTATCAGCCATTGAAAGACTAGGCCGTGGCTCCGAGATCTATCACAGTGATCCCTGGGTTTTTCATATAGGCATGACAGGAATGGGAAAACAACATCTCTGCTCAATTCTGTAGTAACAAGATCCAGTTACAATAAAATGAAGAATATTCTCGACACGATATTCATTCGACTTACAGTCAATGGACCGAGTGAATCGATGTG
>CAJNOQ010007856.1:0-11820 GCA_905250885.1 Didymodactylos carnosus
AGTTTACACGATTTTCAGATGATTCTTTTTGCATTCGATCGAGAACATACTTATGTAAGCCATCAACAGAAGATTTTATAAAACTATCAGTCTCTAGTTATCATAATTAATTTTGAGTTTAATTTAGTTCATAAAACATATTTAAATTAATATCCCATTTAGTGTGAAATCAATCTGATCGCAAGTTTTTCAGATCAAAAACGGCGAAGAAATAGCAAAAACCGAACAAAAATTTCCAAGAGTGTCTCTGACTACCCCCAAGTACTCTATTTGTCACGAAACATTCAGAAATCATTCTAAAATTGATCTAGCATAAAGTTCTAAAAAACGGCCTAAAAACGGTCCGTTAACTGGCCATTAACGGCCTATTTACGGTCAAAAGCATCTCTAATCATGCATGTGAAAAACGGCGTAAAAACTATCTGTTAACTGCCCTTTAATGGCCAGTTACTGGCGAACTTCTGTGTGAATAATAAATAGTCTGTAAACATTCAGCAAACGGTGACCGTTAACTGACCGTTTGCTGACCATGGACGTTTTCAGACGATCTTTGGACCGTGAAACGGCCATACTAAAAACCGCAAGTTAACGGCTTCTTTACTGGGCGTTTTTTTGCCGTTTTCGTAACGTTAACGCGCCGTTTTTTTTGTGTGACCGTTTACTGGAGGTTAACTGACCGTTAACGGGCCGTTTTTTTGGACCTGGGTTGTTTTCAATTGGTGAATCGTTCGAACTGCACAAACATATATATAAAAGTCCTCAATTCAAAACTTTCCTTAACTGCTGGTGTCCTTTTCGTTGTTAAAGTGAACTTTTTGAATGATCAGTTGGATCGATAATTTAATAAACCCTTTTCACTTCCCAAACTTGTGATAAAAAGAAACGTTATTTTTGGGACAATAACAGAAACAACGACTAATGAGAAATACAACTTTTAACATATCATCTCCATTTCCCTGCTTACTTTATCATAGCAAAATGAAATTTGCTGCCAGATTAAATGTGTCTATGAGAGCGAAAATATTCCAAAATATCCAATCTATTTTGGTCAAAAGGAGTATTCTTTTCTGCTGGACGCACGGCAAGGACGACTATGATAATATTTCTTCTAATATGTTTGAAAACATATTTCATTTTATGATTAACATTATTTTTTCCCAGTATAAATGAAGAAGACAAACATACTACTTGATGCTGTGATTTAAAAATTCAGATAAATTTTGTCAGAGCTTCCCAATAATTCAGTAATACTATAAAATCTGTCCGAAAACCAGGTTTCATACCACCTTTTGATAGTAGAAAGTTTGACAACTTTATCGTTACGGATACGAGGTGAAGGATTTTTATTCTATCCTACGGCGGAGCAGAACGTTTTTTGCTTGGCCTGGTGAAGAACAGTCGAAGAAGCGGCTGACAGTTAATATTTGTAAAGAAAATGGTAGTGTGTTGCTGGAGAGCAATTCTAGAAGAAATCAACAGATTAAAACTAAAAAGCACTAATTGAATTTCTCTTATTTTCAGACATTGTTTTCAAGCTCCTTGGTCGATCAAAAAGATTTCTTGTTTCATAAATTGGATTTTATGCAGTTACAGTACTAGAGTACGAAAACGAATAGCTCTTTGAGTCAGTTATACCAAGGTCATTGGAAGGTAATTACATTATATTTCAAGAAGGTCGCGACCAACAATAATTTTTCCAGCAAAATAAGGTCGAACTGCTTCGAGCCATTGTTCATCTGTAACAAACGGATATTCAGCGGGTATGAAATGCGATAAAACCAATGTTTTAACGTTGGCCAGTGTTGCTATACGTCCAACTTGTTCACATGTTGTATGACTTTCCAATAAGTGTTGTTTTATCCGGGATGCACCTGGTCTTATTGAAACTAATTTGTCAATGGATGGTAAATGCATTACTTCGTGCACGAGAACGTCCGCATTTTGAGCAAGTGAAATTAAATTGTCACTCGGTGCTGTATCACCGGATATGACAATTGAACGATTATCAACTCGACTGTCGAATCGATAGGCAAATGCTGTTTTGAGTGGTGGATGATTGACTAAAGCCGCTGTTACGCGAACATTTTCGTCTTCCATAATGCGACGACTGATGCCGCCACGGCACCCACCATTATTTCTTCTAATATCGTGGGCTTTAATCATATCCTTTAATGGTAAACGTCCTTCACTCATTATTCTTACTTTTATGTCACATTCACTCAGTTTCAAAAACATTTTTGTCATTTTAAGTAATGGTCGTGGACCGTAAGCGTTAACTTGATGATTCAAACCAGTTGTCCACATAAATAAAAGTAAATTTCCGTAGTCAGCATTATGATCAGAATGATGATGAGTGATAAAAATGTGTCGAATCGAAGTTAGGTTTAAATTGGCAAGTTTCATCTGTCGCGCAACACCGTCACCACTATCAATTAGATAGAAAGTATTATTAATAATAATCACTTGAGATGATGCACTGCGATTTGCGTTTATCACCGGCCTAAACTTTAATCAGTCAAAAAGTTTGTGATAATCTCATTGACTGCCGAGTATGAGTTGGACTTACCCGCCGGCAGTACCCAATAATATCAAACGAGTTGTGCTATTTATTAATGATTCTAATGTTGAGGCGAAAGCGATCAATATTGAACAGAAAAGGATAAGAGAGTAAGCCATTGAGAAAGAACAGACGACACGTATAGCAAACGCACTAAAAAATGCCAAAGAAAACGTTTAATCAAATAGATGCACACCAGATGCATATATTCATGGATGAGTGGTTTCGCTACTCATCCATGAATAATGACGCGTTAAAAACACCTAAAAATCAATCATTACTTGGTTTGACTTTCACTTAACTTCCATTCTGATATTTGTAAGTTTCCGTTAATTATTTTGATGTTACTTTTTGCATTGTTCTGTTTGTGGATGAATATCTCTTAAATCGTCTGCCATTTTTGTAACTAGTTGTATGACTTCGTTACGTTGTTTCTTGAAACAGTTTCCTTTCACAATAATTCTTTTTCCCTCATCACCTTCTTCTTGTAATAATCGTTCCAAGTTTGCCTTTAATCGATTTATTCGAAACATTTTTATCGGTTTTTTGTGAACTAAAGGAGGGGGCGGATAAGGTCAGTTTTCTGACTTCGATATTTTGAAAACAGATCACATATTCGGAATCAGCGTCGAATTCTGAACAAAATGAGATACCATTTAGCCGGCCAAGTCACTTTCGAGTTTTTCGAAAACATTTTCCTTCTCAGGGACTTGGAAAAATGTTTTCTTAAATTTTCATAAAATATACCTCATTCGAATCAGACTTGCATGCTAATTACAGATATCAGATTGAAAATTGAAAAAAATTGATTTTTTGTATTTATACTATAAATGACCTATACGGTTAACGGTGCAGCTAGCGTCCGAGAATATAGTCTGAAAGCCTCAAAAATCACTCAGATATACTTAAAAATGAAGGAGTATTCCAAATCTAACTAACAGGTCGCTCCAAACTAACATTTTCCGCTCAGAAAACCATTTTCAAATAAAAAAACGAGGGAAATGCCTCTAATTCTTCAACTTATGAGCTTGCCATTTTGTAACACAGTCGTGTTTCACAAGAAAATCACATGAATGAAAAAAAATTGAACCTCCAAAGTCTGGGCCTTTGATTCAAAAACGGGTTTTAACAGAAGGGACTGCTAGAAAACCCTTTTCAGCTGAGGTTTTTCATACTGTTTTAGCTAGCAAAATGTTTTAACCCACCTGTGCTGTGCAGTGGTGCCAGGAAGCCATTGCCAGCGATTATGTAGGACTGTTGGCTGTGTGAATCATTCACCACGGTGATCTTTCCCACCATGCAGAGGTCATTCTACGAAGTGAAAGAAACGAGCGCAAAAGATTTTTGTTCTTTTTGGGTTATTTTGAAACTTTTTGATTTTTTTGGGTTTTCGGAAAGATTTCTTAAAAGCTAAAAAGGAATTAAAAAGAAAATTCTTTTTAACCGAAACAGCAAAAGAACGAAAACAGAGAAATCAACCCATTACGGGGAACAGTTTTTTTGTTTTTTTGATTATTTTTTGAATTTTTTTTAGTATTTTAGCCTTGTGGTTTACTCTCCAGCTAGTTGCTCAGGTTAGCAAGAAAGGGAATGCTACGGTCAATCGATTTCTTAGATTGTTTCCCGTAGCAACAATCTATAGAAGGATTCTTTGGATACCACCGCTTCACAGCAAAGAAGCCGAAACTGCGAAGTTCCACCACTGTATCTTGAGGGATCGTTCCGGCAATAACTGATATGTCTGTGGTATTTGTAAGTGAATGTTGAATCGATGGACATTTCGGTGACGGGTGTACGTGTTATAAATAGAACGGCTCATTACAACATCGAGTGGACCTATAAATTAGGAAACAGAATACTAATTTTTAATCCGAAAGAATCTGGTTTGAAGTTTAATATGTGACTTACACTGCCAAGTGGCAGCTCTACGAGACAGTTACGCTAGCGAGTACAAAGTTATATCATCATCCTCATCTTCTGACGATAAGTCGGAGACGTCATTGGCATCCTTAAAACAATCGATGTATTTCGACGATGGCTGATTCAAATATTTCTGAGGGTCATATCGACTAAAAATATTTGATCGATTTCATCGGTAGAACTAACTAATAATCGACCGATCTTGTCTGAGTATAGAATAGCGTCTATGACGCTTCTTGTCTGCTCGTCGCTGACTTTTGTCTGTTCATTTACTGAAAAAAATTATCCAAAATACCCAAGAGAAAAAAGAAGAGCAATAAACTGCTCATTAGCTGCCAGTTTAAAGTCTGCCCAAAAAATTGCCAGTTGACAACCTGTTAACTGTCTTTAAACCACCTAAAAACTGTCTAGTTTATTGGCCATTTTTAGGTCTGCAGAAATACCGTCTAATTACTGCCAGTAAATGGAAAAGCCAAAAAAACAGCTGGTTAACTGTGTGGTTAACGGCCTATTTACAATCAGTTAACTGGTTGTTTTTTCGTCTTATCGTTTTTGCACAGTAGTTTAGTTGTCAGTTTTGCACAGTAGACAAGTTGTCAACTTCGTACCGGTATCGGTCGGTATCGGCTTGTCTTGATCATATTTTACCTAAATAAAAATACTTTTTGTTTTTCTTTATTGAAAAAGCTTACTGAAAAATAAATTTTTAGTTACAGGCACATCGCATCAAAATACCATGGACCAAAATTTTTATTTTCTGAAGAAACATGCATTGCAGTGAGGCGCAAACCGTGAAGGTGCCACTAATTCAAAGTTTGACTAACATCTTTTTCCATTATTGTATACATGGTTGGATAGAACGCATCGAGATGATTAAGAGAAAGTGACTTTTAATTTTTTAAAACATTTTTTAAGGAGGAAAAATTGAAAAAATTCAAAGCGTCTAAGATTTCAGAAAGTCCTTCAGTTTTAAAAAGATTCGAATTTATTTCGTTTTCGCTCTTCCAACTTTTCGAAAGTATCTTTTTCAGATTCAGCACTAAAAACTGAGTATGAGAAAGATGCTTGATCGGGATCGACGTCAAAGACCTGTTCAATATTCACGTATTGGACGTATAAAAAGTTTATAAACAGTTTCGCAGATCTATCTATTTTTTTTGTGAAGAGACGAAGCCGACCTTTTTACTTCATTAGAACTGCCATTAAACGAGCTTTAAAAGTGCGTATCACCTTTTTGGGATTTTACTTTGTTACTGAGAAAATTCATTCTTTCTACGTCAGGGGTGAAAAAGATAGAATTCTGCGCGTACTTTTCAATCTTCTCCATTAGAGTTCATCATTTATCCAATAAAAATATCATGTTGAGAATCAGCGTCGAAAACTGAGTCGAACGGTATATATTTCGTTGAGTTTCATGTTTTCCTGAAAATTTCAGTAGTATTTCGATATGAAAATTCAAAAAAAAGCTGATCGCTAGGCATGCTCCAGTTAAAAACTGCTGTTTGGGCTTCCACGAAAATTGTTATAAATCGCCTATAAAGAACTACTCAGAATCGCGGAACGTCTCGTTTTGTAGAGAAATGTTTGTTCTAGAAAAATCAGCTGTGGCACTTGAAACTATTTCTAACAGAAGTGCGAGCATTTTAAAATGCACTAAAGTTAGCAAAACAGACCTGTTCGAACAGGGTTTTTTCCTGAATTTAGTGCATGTTAGAATGTTCATATTTGTATCATAGACGAACTTTTTCTGCTTATACGGAATGATAATCCAAACATTTTTCTACAAAATGCGACGTTCCGCAACTCTGAGAATTCTTTTATAGGCAGTCTATAATGATTTTTCTGGAAGCGTAAATAGCAGTTTTTAACTGGTGCATACCTAGTGGTCGCAACGATAAGAAAAGTAGATAATTCGACTAGAATTCGACTCGCTCTTCGAACTTTTTCAATTATTATTCCTTGAAGCAAACTAAAAACCACTTTTTCTTACTCAACTCGGTGCGTTCTATCCAATCATGTATAAAATAAACGGGAAAAAACATACCTGCAATAACTCGTGAGTTGGACAAAATCTATAGGAGCTTATCGAAATTGCGAAAGGCCGATTTTTCCAGCTATTTTGAGGAATAGTCAAAAATTAATTCTTGCGCAATCCGCCACCGCCGCTCAAACAAAGCCTTCTAGAAAAACTCTTGTTCATGAAAAGTTGTTCACTATACTTGTTTCGATGGAATAAGATAGTTTTCTTTGGATAGAATGTGGTTGTATTCGAGGTGTAGGCCCAGAATGTTGCTTGAACCTGAAATTCAGAACACTCAGATATTACTGAAAAACTACCCTTTCTTTCCTTTACTTTTCCGTTCCGTTCCATCTTTATCCTTCTTATCTATGTTTTTTCCTCTTTTCTATCTGCTTTATCATTTTTCCTTTACTTTTGGTTTGTCGGCGTTACCGAAAATCGCGGCTAAGCATACACCAGTTATATGACTGGTGTTAAGGCATCTAGGAAAATTGCTATAACGCGATTATTAAGGATCTCACACACTTGCGGAACATCTCATTTTGTACACAAATAGTTGTTCTATGTATTTATTGAAACAAAAAAAGCTAAAGTTAATTGTGACAAAAATATGAGCAATTCTTTATGTGTTTAGACACGGACGCTTTGAGCGAAAATTATATTACAGTGATCGGTTACATTGAGCAGAACACGTCTAGTTTAATCATTCAGTTTACAATTATTTCAGAGTCATCCATGCTCTGTCATTTAACACCAAGTTCAATGGTATACAGTGGTAAATTCAGCCTACACCCCTCTTTCTATAGAGGACATTACCGCTTGGAAACGGTGAAAAATCTGCTTTCGCTTGGGAAGGTAAAACGCGTACAACTCCTTTTTTGAAAAAGATACGGAGCTGCGGTTTTCACCATTAGATTCAGTGCACACAATTACATTTAAAAACGTATATCTCAAAGCTGTTGCACAGAGTTTTGTATAACGTGGTAGGATGCTTGTAAAATTATCCTAACTCTTACATTACACTACCGATAATACCTGCAATACCGATAGAGTCATTTTCTGAACGTACCCAGGTCAACGGTTGCGACGTCGCGCTAGCGATCATGCTATTCAGGAGTGTAACCAGTATCAAAAATGCGATACCGGTACTACTCACCGGTATACAAACTTCAGTGAGTAGTACCGGTATCGTATTTTTGATACCGGTTACACTCCTGAATAGCATGATCGCTAGCGCGACGTCGCAACCGTTGACCTGGGTACATTCAGAAAATGACTTTATCGGTATTACTGGAGATTTTGAGAATTGGAGAGGATCGACATTCTCAAGCTGTCAGAGGTTTTTAATAAGAAAAACTTTTGTGTTTTAATACTTTTTGAAGCTCAAAACTAAGCCGTTCCTAAGTGCATAAATTTCTGCGGTTAAAATAAGGTGTATTGCGTAGAAAAAGAAAAGAAAATGGCTGACAAACAGAAGAAATACGCAGAAACAGAAACAGCAAGGTGTGAATGATGGATAGATGCATAAAAACCTTTGTTTTTATGCACTTTCTGTCTAAATAGTTTGAATAGCCGAAGCTCAATTTTTTCAGAACAATGAGCCATTTACGATCATTTGACAGCTTGGGACTCTTATAATGCGTGTCATACCGATAAACTAGCGTCACTCAGGGCTTGTGCAACCTGATGAAAACGTTTATTACTACTATACCTTCAAGAGGTGTGTTATGAAACCTGTTCGGATACGCAACCTTGAAGGGTATCATACGAAATCTCTTCGATTACTAAACCTTAATGAAGTTTCGCAGAATCTCCGGAATTTTTATTTCAAAAGTCAGTTTTGTGTGTGCAAGAATTTGAGTATTTCAAACTTTCCTAGGAGATGATTCGTTCCCTTTTCAAAATGATTATGTTATTTTGTAGAGCTTGCCGAGCTTTTCCGCTAATCAATCTCCAATTGGGACCACGTTCAGAAATGAATCGGGAATATTTTATTTCTGAAATCCAAGGCTAATACCAGTCTTTCTCAGAACCTTTAAACTTTTTGCCGGTGGGAAATTCTCAAAATGGCACCATTGGATAGCGCTCTTTGCGCTGAGCCAGAAAAAGTTTATTTCAGATCTGGACCAAAAAGAGAAATAAATCTAGGGGACTTTTATTCTCCTACAACACGGAGAAAAGTGGTCTTTGGAAAACTATCTGAGGCTTTTATCGGGACAGTACTCTCGAAAGTACACAGTTGCATACGTCTCGACGAGTTCTATCTAACACTGGGCTTTTTAACCTTGGACCAAGTTCGGGAATGAAACTCTCGGTCTTTTATGCATGAAAATTCGCGTATTTTAAATTTTTCTTTCAAATGGATTGTTCATTTTTAAAATGAACTGTGACATTTTGGAGAGCTCGTCGAGTTCTGTTTGGACCAAGTTTTGAAGTGGAGTTCGGTGGAAAGTATCCGAATCTGGTACTAACTGTACCTACGTTATTTACGAACGGAATCCTGCGTTGAAAGAAATTTAAGATGGTTAACTGAGCAGCAGTATATCCTAACAGATTGTGGTTTACCTCTAATAGCACGGAGGGTAATAAGAAAGAATTGTAGATGGAATGTGAAACAGAACTTATATAACAATGAATTCTCTCTGCCAAAAAAGTATAAACATTTATTTGGAAACCGTATAGATTCTAGCAGCGTAATATTTGTCACAGAACTCTACTTTCACTGTATAAATGCCATTGCGGTTTTGAACATTCCAAACGAAATATTTCGTATGTTTTCTAAGGACCGTACGAATGAAACTTATTCTTCTTTAGGCAGTACGCCTAGTGAAATGCAAATTACACTACCATTGATATATACAAAAACTTCTTCTGTGAATACTCACGCATCTACTTCCTTAATAGAATACAATGACAAATATGTACGACTATTAATTACCGAGTTAGTCGCAAGACAAATTTTTAAATACAATATTTTGTCCCAATTTGATTTTGAATCGTTGATAAGCGAAATACTTAGAGAATTAAAAACAGCTTCAATTAACGATCTTGACGAACGTATAATAAAACAACATGTAATGAAGCGGCTTAAAGCATGGCACGACATTCATAAAAATACTGTAACAAATAGCCGTAGAGCAGGCATCACAATAACTGTTTCTATTCCTTATTCTCGTGGAATTTATAAGCGTATACCATCATTGGTAAGTGTCTGAGCTAATAGAGAAAAAATGAAAATTTCTACTGGTCCATCCTCATGAAATAATTCATTCAACTATTCAAAGATGTTATTAACAATTTTGTCATTATAGAATATTGTGACAAGATCCTTAAAGCCTGCTTCAGAACACAAATTCCCAATGTCCACCGTTACAATTGACGACAATATTGGTATAAACCTTTCTCAAACATCAACAGATCCTCAAACAAGCGAAGTCACCATTTCTACTCGAGAAGTCTATAAAAGTGGGGTTGGCGGTTCAAGCAAGGATGATATCGATGTAGATAACAACAGAAGAGTGAAGATAATAACGAAGAAGAAGAGGAAGTTTCAAATTTGTATGATTCAGACAACATCTCCGAAGGTGAAAGTGTAACAAAACAAAATGTTAAAAATTCAAAGTTGTTAAATAATTATCAGATTCGTTCATCGTTAAATTGGAAAATGCAGTATCGAATCACAAATAAAGGGTATGCTGTCTTGAGTAATCTACAGCGAAACACTTTAAAACGAAAGATTAGCAAATTTCACACTATACGTAAACTAAAATATTATTTACAAGCAAATATTCCTCTCCAACAAACTAGATATGGCTGCCATATCTAGTTTGTTGGAGAGGAATATTTGCTTGTAAATAATATTTTAGTTTACGTATATTTTTTACAGTGCGGTGAAGAAGAGTATGAAACATGTGCTCTTTTAGAATAAAATACAATGTTCGATTCGCCATGGTATTCTGAGTACACATAAATGAAGTTGAGAAGGTCATATTTAACTTGGTAAGCGAAAAAGCCTCTTTGAATGACATAGATGTTAAAAAGCCATGTATCTGTTTTGAAGTGTCGAAATTAGAAAGAAAAAATACGTCGCTTGTTGAAACTAGAAAAAGAACAGAAAAGCAAAAGTTTCAAGACACATGTCTTTTTCTTTTTTGTTTCTTCCCTGACTAGAAGTTGACATCTAAGATGAATATAGGATATATTTATTCTCATCTAAACTAACAGAATATCCATTACATACAAGCAACTTCTTATTTTGTTATCGTATACTTGTCAGGAATATTCCTGTGTCTACTTTTAGTAGTTTAGATCTGCTGCTGTTTTCCTGTACTGATTTTATTATGTTCTCGAAGAAAAGTCCGAGTAAAACGTGGTGTAATCGACCGTCACTTAGTTACTGGAAAATAATTTTTTTAATCTTAAGAGCCATTGCACGTTACGGACGACCTAAGTTGCTCAATCGATGTCAGAGTTTTTTGTCCATACTTGCACAATAGATAGCAGTGACATACTTAGGAAGATTCCCAAAACCTTTTAGCCTGGACTTACTTACTTCAAAAGTTATGGAATTTTTCGTAAAAGCCTTGCAAACAGGCTGAAACGATAACTATATAAAAGTGAAATTTCTGTTGTTTATATCTTGGTCAAGAAAATAGATCAAGAGTCCACATTTGGAGCATAAGTAGTCGAGGTCGAGCACTATCTATAGGCAAGAGCATGTGCACAAATAACTGTCACACATGTGCGAAGATATGCGAATAACAAGGAATTTTACTAGCGAGAAGACTTTTTTACCTGAAAATCATGTTATTGCATTTAAATATAATAATTTATACTTATGTGTATTGTACAAGTGTATCTCTACTATAAACTATGAATTCATTTCGTACAAGTCCTTTAGTTGTTATACGGATGAGCTCAAAAGGGGTAGAATATTAAAAAATGGTCTTTTTGCAGATTAGTTTTCTCGTCCGATACCTCTAGAAATTTTGGCGCACATATGCCCATGATCACTATCCATGCCAGGTTGTCAAACTATGCTTTCGGATTATGGCAGATTCAACTTCAGTTTTGCTGGTTTATCACAACAGCGTTTGCAGAGATGGGCGAGTCCGTGTCGCATTTCTTTAATGACTCTGATTTGACTCGGACTCGGAAAGTGGCTTGACTCGCCCATCTCTGAGCGTTTGCTAAGAACCGTTGTAATAAACCAGCAAAACTGAACTTGAATCTGCCATAAATCCGAAAGCGTAGTTTGACAGCCTGGCATGGATAGTGATCATGGGCATATGAGCGCCAAAATTTTCAGAGGTATCGGACGAGA
>CAJNOQ010007857.1:0-11817 GCA_905250885.1 Didymodactylos carnosus
GAACGTTTAGAAAAAAAGTTATTATTAAAACTAACAAAATTGAAAGTATTTCATTTTTGTTTTCGTATTCCAGTTCTTGATAACACATTGAACATAGACGATTATATCCAAACATACAAATCATCTTATTGGATTAATAATCATCATTTGATTTTATGTTTTAACCAACCGATACATCAATCTTATTGTGTATTTTCATTATCCTATATGTTCGAGAGATTGTCATGTGTTACAAATGATCTCGTTAACTATCGATCAGATGTCAATGACGACATTTCGTTATACAATAACAAAGCAAAAGACATCACTTTCTATGATAGATTTCCGTTTACATTAGAATTATTCCAAATTATTCAAAAATCATGTTTAAAAGCAACAGAACTATCATTTATTGCAGCTTCTGTTCGTTTTTTCAGTGATAATCTAATGAATAATGAATTGATATTGAAAAACATCGTTTTCGTGTGACTGTTTCTTGATCAATTGGAATATAAATATTCATACGATTATTATTAATGACACGAAATATTCTAAGTTTATTTCTACAGAGCTTACTGCTAGATGGAATAAGAGAATCCCAAAACAAACCAAATGCTTTTCAAGAATTACAATCAATATGTAATCCTATCAGACATGTCTATATTGGCAGACGTCCATATGAACACGATGCCTCAAACGATAATGGTGTAAAGCTGTTACTTCTAAATCCTACACTTACAGGATGGAGCCAAACATTCATTTAGGCCGTTTACGTTAATATTAATAAGTTTCTACAAGCCGAAGTTTGCATTTGTTTTGAAGGAAAGTAGACTTTATTAATGAATAAACAACCACTTATTTTCATGCATTTAGTGTGATTAGTCCGTATTATGTTTTATTTTTTATGTGGTATTTTGACCTTTCATCAGTCACTTTCAAACGCAACTGAGAGGAAAAGGTTAGAGAACGATCGAGTATACAAAGAGATGAGGAATTGAATGATTCTTCTTTTCTTCTTTCTTGATAAATTCTTGATTTGAAGCGATTAGTGAATTAGTACAAAAAGATTATACGGAGCAAAACGAGAAAGAAAATTGGTTTTTAATCAATTTTTATTAGAAAATATGAGGAACGCGGTGAATTTCAATGATGAAAACTATTAGAAGACAGGAAATGAAAAACGTTCTTGGCAGAATATCTGAAATCATTTTAAAAGAGTTATCAATGAAACTTATATTTTCGAACTTATACGCTTTCGAAAATACATTCCTAGTGAACAACGTACTCGAATCTTACTAAGATGTTAGAAAAATCTTATTAAGATCTTAGTAAGATTTCAGCTTATATTTATCTAACATCTTAAACAAATCGTACTAAGATCGTGCGACCCGAAAATTCTAAGATTTGATAAGATTTTTCTAAGATTATAGTGTCTAAGCTTTTTTCAAGATTGGATAAGTATCTGTTAGGATCTTAATAGTAAGAACGATGACGTTTTTTAAATAATATTCATTAGAGATACGCTAAAAATTTTTCAGTTTTTAAAAAATGTTTCTAGCGCTTTATGATGTTTCACTTAAGGATTCCCTCAGAAAAATACGTTTTTGTTTTACATCCGATTTTGATCAAACTTTTAGCAAATGTTTGCCATATCAGAATGTGGTTATGAACTCTTTTTTGCCTTATTATCTCTTACCGTTCCAGGGTTTTCCACGGTCCAAGGCCAAAAACCCACCCTCCACAGTGATAGATTCTGAAAGTAGGCACTCCAGGATATCTTTCCATGTACTTGCCCTAGAGAAAGAATTTTTTACAATTTTTATAAGTTCCTTATAAGATAGATTCTTACAAGATTCTTATACAAGATGTTGCACGGAAGTGATAAGAAATTCACTGATTCTGATAAGATTCTTATAAGAAACTTATAAGATGTTCATAAGAAAGTAACAAGACGTCTTGTCACTTTCTTATGAATATCTTATAAGAATCTTACCAGTTTCTTACCAATTTCCTATGAACTTCTTATAAAATTCTTACCGGATTGTGACAAGAAAACTGTCGTAATTTTGCAGATCCAACCCATACTCCTGTGTTTCCTTATTCAATTTGCTGCGTTCACACTTGAATAAAATTTTCTTGATATTGTTTTTCGGTAATAAGATCTAAGTCGCAAGTGAGCAGTCTAAAGGCTCGCCCTCATGGTCCACTGCCTCCAACTTTATGGAAAAGGATGAAGTCCGAAAAAAAACATTGTGTGACAGGAGAATAAAGGGGACGACATCACTCTCGCTTGCATAAATTCCGCCTTTTCAGCCTGATCTCTAGCAAAATGCACCTATCCAATAAGTATAATTTAAAGCACGGTAAGAACAGCTGAAGAGAGCAAAGAGCAGCTCATTAGAAACTTATAAAAAGTTGATAAATATTTTGTATGTTTCTTGGGAGTGCCTTGTGAGATCCTTATATAAGAGTCGATGTCTAGGGTGTCTCTAAATTGATTTTTTCGATACAAAATCATCATTTCTCAGAGAGGAGGGGGAGGCCCTTCAGAAACACAAAAGAAGTACAAAACATCATTTAAATCCCAATTTGAATCAATGCTTTTTGTGGTGCTGTATTCTTTCTTTATCATTCATTTAACTCCAGCAAAGAGATGTGGTAAATAGACGAGTTTTCTAGAACCGTTTAATTTCGAGGAAGAAATGTTCATACGTACCACTACTGATGCAAGAAGAAGTCAAGGATAGTGTAAAGTGAATAATATATTGTGAATAAAATCATGAATAAAATATCGTTTAGTAGTGAAAGAGGGTGAAAGACGACGTCAGCCGTATTCATTCATTTTCAATTCGATTCATATTTGTAGATAGTGGTTACCTTAATGACTCTTTAGGAATAGACAAGCTACTCAGCCTTTTTAGAACTTCTCTATAATATTTTTCTAATAAAACTGTATATCAATAGAATGAGAGAATACGGAAAATACGGTAATAATATATTCATCTGGAATTCATGTGATCTCTTAAAACTTTGAAAAATTCTTTTGAGACAAAGCACTACTTATATTTTTGAAGCGAAGGCGGACTTCATGTAGGCATGCGCCAGTCCGATAGTTCGATCATCGAACGGTTCGCTACCAAACGTGTTCGGCCCCGAAACTTTATGCGACCGAACGTGTTCGGACGAAGAGTGCAAATACGATAGTTTATATTTTTCTTATCGGAAATATCGGCGAGCGCTCTGTTGGGAAACTTTTAGGACAAAGTACCATAACGCTTATAAAGATACATTCGAATTATGACTGCAAATTTCTGTTTACTTTATTTGCACACTGAGGAAAAACATTTTTAAATGAAAACAAAGTAAACCAATCTGTTACAGAGACCACAATAGTAAAGTATGCTTTGGTTAGAGAGTAAATAAGATATAATGGAAAAAAAGGTACTTTGAACTTCCTGGAATAAAACAAACATAAAGTTGCTGCTCTAATTAATGAACAAAAGTTTTGTTCATGAATTAGACTTTTGTTACAAAAGTTTCCTTTTTTCTTAAAACGTCGATTTTTTAAAAAGACAAATTGTGACTTATTTGTTTTTTTAAAAAGACCTTTTCACAGCTTGTGATTTATTGAAGCTTAATGAAAAAAAGTTTTGCTGACAAAGAACTTCCTTCGATGCCTAATGGGGTACTGAGTGTGGTAACATCCCTCTCCCTCCCCTCCATAATAGACGAAAATCGTATAATAGAATTTCACCCTTCATTAGAAGACCCATGTCGATTGTATGACTAGAAAGTCAAATAAAAGACCATGATCTTCTCCCGTTGAACTACTAGCAGGCCACAAAAGTTGGCCGCAATATAAGAGCACGCTTTAGAATTCGAATTGTTAGACAAAATACACCAGATAGTCTTCAATTTGGGGGAGAGGGGCACAGTGTGCATTTTTCCATAGGCCAGGCGGACATTTGCTGTAGAAGCAGTCCGAAAGTCTACAAACACTTTTTTAATAGGTTTACAGATATGCTCTTTGCAATGGTGTGCTTTACGAAGTTCAAAGAGGCTTTCATCTGGGTTCTCCAGAGATCGGATCTCTAGACAGCCCACAGATGAGTATTCTGGAACTTTATAAAGCGCATTATTGGAAAGAGCATATCTGAAAATCTATAAAAAAAGTGTTTATAGACTCTTGGACTGCTTCTATGGCAAATATCAAAATCCTTAGCCAAAATTGTGACTGAAGCTTCGAGTTCAGCCTTTCGTTAGTTCCAACAAGTTTTTGCTCAGAAAAACTTACGAATCACACATCATTCGATGCAGTTTATTGCGCTGATGCTGAATATGTCATTTTTACTGATTAAAAACACTTCTGGGGCGAGAAAAATAGAAAATACCTTCAAAAGCTAGAGGCTTTGGAAAAGAACAGAAAACTTTTCGCTACTTTTCGCTAACTGCTTGCACGCGTCCTATATAGCTCAACATTTCCTGAAACTTTCATCTAAATTGGATTCGCTTTTCTTCGTGCATGTACTTTACTGAATGCACCTCTTTGGAAACTCGCTAATAAAATGTACAATAACTTTTTCCCATCTTGAAAACCCCTAAACTAGAAATTCTTGTTGTCAATCCACTAGAAGACTTCACAAAGATTAAGAATATATATTTGTTTGTTTGACGGCTCAACTTACTAGTGCATTAGTTCAGTTTTCCGACAGTGCCTCTTTTTTTTAGCGTAATTTTTGTCTAATGATTTTCCCAATATAAGTATGCCCTAAGAAAAACATTTTTTCGTCATTGAATAGAGCGTGGTCCAAAGTATATAAATCACTATTGAATCACCAAAAAGCGCACTTTCAATTTTTCACTAAAAGTCCGCCTGGATGCACACTGTGAAGCCTAGGCACTCTTTTCTAGTGATGGGCCGATAAGGATACATCACAAATAAACGAAGAAAAGAGAAATTCCTCGCCAAAAATAGAAAATCTACTATGGTTATCGAGTGTGCTTAATACGTAAAAGCACTTAAAACCAGCTTTTCCAAAAACTCAATATCATTGACTTTCTGAAAACAACGGGCTTCCGAAAAATTCTTTTCACCCATTGAACACTGTGTATGTACATGTATATACACATTAAATTCTTAATGATTAAAAAGTCGATCGGAGTAATTGAAAAGTTGCTACTTTTTCGAATTTTTTCGATGGTATCTCGTTTTTTCAAACAGCAAAGCTTAAATTTTTCAGAAAAAAATGAGAGGGAGTGAAAAAGAGAGAGCGAATCCATGTGAAACAAATCCATCCTTCGATCATAGACTTTTTTGACAGAATCATTTCTTTTTATAAATAATACTGATTTTATTTTATCTATTTGTGAAAAAACCAGAGAGAATATTTTATATAAAAAAGAAATCGTATACAAAGAAACAAAACATCCTGAGTAGTAGAAGAAAGAACTCCTGTTTAAAAAATTAGAAAACTTTGTTTACTGATAATGATGTTTTTGCAGAACACATTTGAACAAATGTTACAAAATTAAACACAAGTTCCGTATGTTGAATTCCATTTACAATCTAAAATAAAGAAAATTGACAATGACATATGAAATCAATGGAGATTTCTACAAAAAGTACCTGTTCAAAATGTGAACATGAAAATTGTAATAATTCATTTAAAATAGATCGATCAAGTTCAAAATTTTGTTCAGTCAATATTTTATTTGTTGTAAAATAATCGGGATTATGTTTCATCTTCAATTTATTTGTTAATCGACGTTGAATATTTGTGTACAAAAGACGAACTCGTTGAATTTCATCGGTAAATAATAATTTACAATTTTGAATATTCTAAAAATAAAGAAGTAAAATGATTCAAGATCTCATTATATTTTTAATAATAAATTAAATACATACCATGTGAATATGATCATTAGTTGTATTTTCGCATATTAAACAATTAATATGTCCTTCTGTTTGATAACATCCAATTTGAATTAGAGTAGCAATTATTTCAAATGAACTTTGTAAACATGGATGTAATTGTAGATCAAGTAAACAATTTAAACTATGAATAATGAACGGTATAAAATGAGCATAAAAAATATGAAAAAATTCAAAATTAAAAGACTCATTTCCATCAAGATATTTTAGAATAAAATCATCACTATTAATAAATATATTTTCAATTAATGTTGATAAATGAACATTAATTAATGATTTTGTTTCAAATAATCGACATGTATCACTATTTTGAAGAATTAAATCACGACTATCACGAATTTCTTCATATGTATGATTTAATAAATGAAATATACGACTATTCTCTTGTTCCATTAATGTTGACGTTGATTTTAATGAGAATGAATTAAAATTAAATTCTTTTTTATCACTATTCGATGATATAGTATGCGAACAATAATGACATGGAGATGATAAATGATTGGTAATAATATTTGTCGATGATTTGATTTTATTAGTCATTGATCGTGATGATGTATTGATATCAATAAATCGATCATTTGTTGTTTTAATTCTATTCTTATTACCACAGTTCGATAGTGTAACCTCATTATTTTTAATCAATTGAAATTTAAATTCATGTCCATCTTTGACAATACCATAATGTTGTAATGTATTTAATTTTTTCATATGACTACTCGTTTCACTTGTATTATCAATATCATGCAATAAAATTAATTCTTGTTGATGATGATGATGATGATGATCATGTTTAGATGGAATAATGTTACGGGAAAAAAAGAAATGTTTTGTGACATTTGTTGCTTTACGTGTTAATGGTAAAGATGAATTTGTGGACGAACATGACGAGGAAGATGAACATGATGATGTGTTTGCTATTAGTTTTGTTGTAAATAAAATTAGATCAAAATCATCATAATGTGGACGTTTTGAATAGGGTAAACATTGAAATATTTGATCAATCAGTTTTTGTTTTACTTGTGTTATTGTATCACATGTTAAACATTGAATGTGGATTAAGTCATAGGATCTAAATACAAGAGATACTTCTAGAAAAAAACTAATTAACGTATAAATTTGTGTTCAAAAGTCAAATGTGTGCATGATAAGTTTAGAAAACAAAGTTCAGTTCTCTAGATAATACGAGAAACTGCTCTCTATGTGGTGCAGGTAAAGATGGCAACATTACCAATCGAAATTAAAACTTTGAATTTCAAAGTTGTGTGTTCGAAGTGCCATTTTCAGACTAGATCATTCAATTTTTTTCCTATTCGACAGTAACTCAGCCTATTGGATTTCATGGATAATTTAAGCTTAATTTTCAAATCAGACCTTTAGTACTTTCGCTAGCACCAATTTCGAAGTTCACGTCCTCTGTTCAATTGAGAATTGTCTGATACAATCGAGAAATAGAAAATTTTTTATGTATTCTTAAAAGAATCAGCATAAATAAATAAGGAGATATTTCTGCTTCCACTAGATATGTTGTTCAGATATTGCCAACATTTGATTTAAACAAATCAAAGCAGATATTTGTTTAGGTTCTAAGTAAAATAAAAAGATGATTGACTTTATCACAAAATTAGATTAGTTGACGTCTAGTCGAAGCAGTACGACTCGTCGAATATAGTAGCTTCGACTATTGCTTCTCAACAGAGATATGCATGTGCTCGACTAGTTAATTTGAGCATTAAAAATAAAAAGTTAATTCTCACTAATGATTAGTTGACTCCGTCTAGTAAGTTATTAATCTAGTCGAAAATCTAATTGCTAGCCGATTGTTCGAAGTACTCACTGCGATTACTGTCTTAAAAAAAAGGTTTGTGTACGAAACCTAAAAGAGTATAGAGAAGTGTGACCATTTCTAAACCCTTTTAGGTTTCGTATAAGAAAAGCTACGGTATGAAATACTTTTAAGTGCATCTAAATGATTGAACAGTGTGCATTTGTTTATTTCGTTGTTTTTTCCTCATGATTTTCTAGCGAAAAATCAAAAATTACAGAAGTTTCAGGTATTTTTTTGGCTCAGTTTTCGCAGCCCTATACTATGACAGTACGCCTAAACTACTGAAATGGTTCACTTAGAAAAAAGTTTTAGAAAAAATACTAATAGAATTTATGCACTTAAACGGTTTTGTACTGTAAACCTAAGGGGTTTAGAAATGGTTGCACTTCTCGATACCCTCTTGGGTTTTGTACACAAACCTTCTTTTTAACAGAGTAGACTGTAATGTCGACTAGTAGGTTTCTAGTATTTTTCAACTACTAGTTTTATTAAGTGGTCAAAGAAGAGGCATCGAAATATTCGACTAACCGATTGAAAAAGCTACGTTTGTGAGGGAGAAGTAGTATAAGAGATAGATATTCATACTTTGCTTTTTTCTGCTTATATAAATTGAAACTCTATTTTTTTTTCTCAGGTTCTTGAGAACGCACGGAAAGAATATCTTTAATACAGATATAAGAGAGAAATATTTAATGTTACGTTACTTGTCATCTGCTGTTTCAATGTGAACGCATAATTGAATGTGTTTAAATGAAATCGTGGTATCTTTGAGCAATTGTCTATCATTTAATGTATAGTAAGATAAATTTTCAACTGAATCACATGGTCCACTATTCATTTTTGCTTTTAATATTAAGTAGAGTTGATAATAAGTATTGGCTACATAAGTTTTTAAATAATCATAGCTGATTAAAGCATATATATCATAATATAAATTATAACGTTTTTTCTCACTTTTAAAAGTTAAAATAATTTTTAAAAATTGTTGAATATTTTGATGTTGTGTTAAAACGATTGTATTCAATAATTTATCACCAATATCATCATCATCCAAAATATTAATTAATGCTAAGATAAACTGTTCATTTTTTAAAAATATTTGAAATTTTTCAATTAAATCATCTGTTGCTGAGCATACAAAGTGTTTTGGAGTGTCGTACGATGTTGACGAACGCCGTTTATTCAATAATTGATTTTTTCGAATAAAATATGTTTGTAAATAGGATTCATAGGAACGAATTGGTGTTAATGAGACAAGTGGAGTAATTGTTTGATTGTAGAGTGGTTCAATCACGTCACTTTGTTTTAATGGTACTTGCTGATAAATTAAATTTGTACTACCATTTCGATATTCAATATATTGTTTTTTATTCTTGTTATCACTGTTATCATCGTACACATATCGACGTTTATGATGTTCATAACGCATTTTTAAACATATAAATATTAAGATAATAACAACAACAACTAAAATTGTTAATAAACATCCACTAACAATACCTGAAACATGAAAACAAATGAAAATAGATAAAATGATAATTTTATCATATTTACCTAAGATAATTATTTTTCTTGGATAAATTATATATCCGACAAGTGAATGAATATTATCAATATTGACAATGATCCATGGATGTTCTGAATCATAACATAATCGTTCCATATTATTTGATGTAATTCGTTTTGATGGTTTATTAATTGGTGGACGACAGATTATTTTATTTGATGTAAAATAGATAATAGTACAAATCTCACATCCAATATGGACAAAAACATCATTCATTGTATGACCAATTGAAGTCATATTATTTCCAAATATAACTAATTCACTAGAATAAGGACGGATCAATGGAGGTTCTAATTCGTAAATAATTGGATCATTGACATAATGAAGAAATAGAGATGAATGTGTGAAATTATAACCATCAAGATCCAATTTAATATTGATAATTGGTGGTAGAGTCGATTGTAGTGTAGTTAAATTAAAATCATGATATGAAGGTGTTAAGAAAACAAGATGAGTTGAATTACTTAAACGTCGCATAGATGATACATAAACAGTCGATGTTGATTTTTCTAATGAAAATTCCATTTTAATTTGTTGAAGAAAATCAAAATTTGTTCCCATTATATGTATATGTCTTCCACCACTAACAAAACTTTGTTGAGGTATAAGATAATCAATATCAATTGTAGGATTTTGAACAACGTAAAAAAATTGTTGAAAAATAATACTCGTTTGTTCATCAAATGTGATGGTGATAGATTTATTTCCAATACGTTCAAATGGATATGTTTGACATTGAATAAAATTCATTTGTATGATTAATATTTTACATAGACTTTCACCAATTGTTACTGTTACAAATTGATTACCAAGGGTAAAATTTTGTCCAATTATTGTTAATATTGTTCCACCATCCAAAATACCAAATAAAGGTTCAATTGATTCAACTAAGGGCATTAGATAGAACACATGCTGTTCACTGATACTGTGTTGACCATCAATCGTCACTTTTACATGACCTGATTTATTTTGTTCAGCATTTCCAGCACGACACATCAATCTAAAATATTAGACAAATAATTATTTACCGTTTTCGATCTGGAATAGGCATGCACCGGTTATAATCGATTGAAATTGTGCACTTTTTTTTTCAAAACGTTGATTCTCTAACATTTTTCTAACTACTCAACTTTGTAGAGCAAACATTTTTCTACAAGATGTGCTGTTCTTTGTCTTGATTCAGTACTTATGAAAGAAACAGATTTCTTAAACGTTCCATAATCGGTCATAACCGATTTAGGACCCTCTGTTGAAAAGCGATTGTAGCAGAAATAGAAAACATGAAGGCTTCCGTCATAGCTCATCTTGTAGAAAAATGTTTACTCTACAAAATCCAGCTGTTAAAAGAATTTGAATATGTGTACTTTGCATGCAATTCATTGCAGAAAAAAGATGAAATTTTTCAGTTATAATCGGTGCATGCCTAATCAGGAATGATGCATTTCGCAAATAATCTAAGCTAAATTTAATGTAAATTTATACTTTGTCTTGACCTAACTTAATTTAGTTGAGTGCTTAAGTATGTCTTTATTCAGATTTAACTTGAATGTTGCGAAAATAAGCTAAACTTGAATCAGATACGGTCTTAACGTAAGATTTTTTATGAAATAAGTCGCATTTGTTCTCTAAACTTACTGATTAGAATCTGATTTTTCTTTAATTATTTCACATTGTATACCAGCCAATTGAATATTAATTGGACTATCATTCATTATTGTTGTTAAATGTTTTCCTGTTATTGTTACCATTGTACCACCATTCTTTGGATAATTGATTGGTTCAATAGTTTCAATTTGAGGTGGAACGCACAATTGTTGTTTGTTTGTTGCTCTATCGCACACTGTACCGCTTAGACGGCATCCATTTTTACACCATACACAATTGTATAATGGATGTAAATTTGAACATTGTGAACAATTATGTGCCATTTTTTCACATTTATATAATTGAATTTGTGATGTTGAATAATATTTTGGTATTAATAGTGAATTATTAATTAAATGTAGAGATAATTCCATATTTAACGGTTTACGTGAAGATGAAATATGTTGTTGTTGATTAATCCATGTAAATTGACATGTTAACAAACATAAATCATCATCATTATTATTATTTGTCTCTATTTGAATTAATTTATATTGTCGTGTGATGAGAGATGAACGTTTTCTAAAATCACGTAACATACAATAATCCATTTTTTGTAAATAGAATTTTTTTTTATTGCATTGCTCAATTTTAACATTAATCGATATATCAAAATTATCAAATGAAATTCGATATTGTTGAGTGAAATACATAGCTGGACAATCATTTTGATTTGAGATTGATGTTTTAGGTCGTTTTAATTCAATTTGACATGTTGATGTACTATCAATGCATGTGGCTGTAGTAGGACACCATGAACATAATGAAGAAGATTGAATAACATTTGTACATGATGAACATGTTGAAAATGCACTACAGTTATAAAATGTTAATTGATAGGAGCCAAACGTTGAATCAGTTTTATTATGA
>CAJNOQ010007858.1:0-11817 GCA_905250885.1 Didymodactylos carnosus
AATTTTAGGGGCTTTTCGAGGTTTTTGGAAAACCAATTTTGCAGAAAACCGCTCTAGTAAGGCCTGGCGGCTCGTCTCATATGGATATTCGGAATCAGCGTGGGTGATAACCTATAATCCATTAGGTTTCGACCAGAAAGTGGTTAGACAGTTGAAAAAGGTCCCTCGTTAGTCGTTCTTGTTCTTTTTCTTTTCTTAGTTTCTCAACAATAAAATAATTTTTCAGTTTATACGCTTCTTTATATTTTCTGTTCCGTCCTCAATTACTCATAGAATATAAAACTTTTTCTTTTTTGTTAAAGTATTACATATCCTCTCTGCATATCTAATCTAAGTATCAAAAAACTAGATAGATCTACTCTCTAACAGGCAATTTTTTCCATACTAAAAAACTTTTAACACGAAAAATATACACACATGATCCATCATTTATAAGTAGACAAATTTTCAAACTTTTATCAGAATATTATTATTTTTTAATGTGTACAAAAAGCGAAATTCACTAAAGAATAGTAAGTAACTTTAAATATTCACAAAAGATGTATGCACAAGCTTCATAATCAGCAATGGATGTAATCATTTTTTTCAAATAATAAATCTGTATTAATATATATGAAGTACGCCTTTTGTTGATAAACCGCGAAAGTGATGATTGAATTTGTCCTTTAATCAATTTTTAAAAAATATCGTTGTTTTTCTAGTATAGTGAACAATGTCAATTAAAAACACTAAATTAAGTGCAAAAAATGATATTTTTTTGAGGAAAAAAGCGGGAACTATTAGTGATGAAAATGATTTATCATCGCCTAATGTGTTAGAAACAAAGGAACCCCATTTATTATCAGTACATCATCGTCGTGGTCAAAATAAATTTATATTTGAATGTATTATCCCGTTACTGTTATGTTTATTTTGTCCATTTTTTATACGAAGTGTGGTTTATATCTGTACACATGCCAATGGTTCAATATTGGGTACGTTCATCAAATTTTTAAAGCATAATAGAAGATGATATTATGTCGATCATCTTTGTTCTTTAGAATTTATCAAACAATTATTTACTGAGATGACATTGAAACAAGTGTTAGAAAATTTTTTTTATTTTCAATGGCACTGGCCAAGTGCATTTATCTTTTTCTCATTTATTTCTTATTCAATTTTAATGACTCTTATATTGCCGGGTGAAATATATCAGGGACCAATTACAGATAATGGTCATATACCCGAATATAAAAATAATGGTTTTAGTTATTATCTAATTTCATTAGGATTGTTTATGCTAATAACTAGTGGATTGAAACTATTCGGTTTAACACCAACGTATATCTATGATAATTTTGAACAATTTCTATCAACATTAAGCACATTTGCATTTGTATTTTGTTTTTTTCTAATGTTAAAAGGTAAGAATGACATTACTTCTCCACCACAGTATAATGCATGACGCAGAAATCATGAACCAGTTTTGTTTCCTATTTTTGAGACATTTAGATGTTATTTGAAGACTCGGCTTTAGCCTCACACGACAGAATTTGATACTCTACATAACCCTCTCTATTCGATATTGATGTGTTGTTTCATTATTTGAAAAAATAACGCAGAGTAACGCACTCAGAATTTTAGAGAATTTTTGACTTTTGAATTTTACCACTTGTCCAGCTAACGGCCTCCATTTTTTGCTCTTTTTCGAAAAGTTATTGCAATAAAGCTACAAACTAATCTAAAATGGCAACTAGATGATTAAGTAGATTAAATATTTCTCTACAAAATGAAAAATGTCTGGACTCTGAACGTTGATTCGTTATGAAAATACAGCTGTTGTACAACCAGCCCCAAAAATTGATTTTTGGGCTATCTGAAAAGTGTGTCTAAAAGAGTGAAGACGAGCTGTTAAACATTGAACAAGTATAGCAGTTTGTAGAAAATTGTTCGCTCTACAAGATGTGATAGCTTGTCAAGTTCGAAACTATTCTAATTAATCTGTATTAATCAAAGAAAAATCAGAAAAACGGTAACGCTGTGACAAAAAACGGTCAAAAGTGTCAAAAAATTTTCTTACATAAGAAAAGTCAAGCGTTCCGAATGGTGCCAGGTTTGACAAAAAGTAGGAAAAACATTACCCAAAGAATGTGGAGCAAGTACTCGACATGCTAAATTTTATAAAACAAAAAATTCTCTACCTTTGACAGATGAAAAGGATCTTTGATTATCGAATAACAACTAAATACAGAAATGCATTATGATTTTTGAATCGTTTATTATCGTGACAAAACGTTATAAAATATTTTATTTTTTGATAAGGATGAAGTCTTTACAAAAAAATATCTGTGATAAATCACTAATGGAAACATTAATTAATAAGTAATTAGACTGAGTATTAAAAAAATACATTCTTCTGTCACAGTTCTCTTTCTTACCTGCCGTTACTCTGAGTTTATCTTTTCAACTAATGAAACAACATGTTAATATCGGATTATATAGAGCAGAAGGTCGTATTACGAAAAGACTTAAGTAGGGCTTAAGCCTAAACCGAGACTTACGTCACAGTTAAGTCCTCATCTTAGATTCAAACCATATTATAAAAAAAACTTAAGTCAAGGGTCATGAGAAATGTAGCTTTACGTTAAGACTGAAAAGGTAAATCGGGCTGAAGTTATTGACACATTTTTCGAATAGCTCAGATATTTAACGATACGATTCGACGAAACGTTTAAGAAGATTTATAAAATAAATATTTCGTTATTTTGCGGGTTTTTGTCCCAAGTTAGTGAGTTGTTTACTTTTTGAAAGTCGTTGACAACGGTGACAAACTTAAGTCTTTTCGTAAGACGGTTTAAGTCCTCGGATTTAAGTCGATCTTAAACTTGACTTAAATTACGACTTAACGCGATGACTTAAGTTTTTTCGTAATACGACCTCCAGAGTCTTCAAGTAACATCTAAGTGGCTCAGAAATACAAAACAAAATTAGTCCATGATTTCTGCATCACCCGTTACCATGAGAGATATAAACTGCTGTATTTCCAGGTAAATATTTCCCATCATTGTGTGAATATCGATCATCACCTAATTGGATCATTGATTTTTATCGTGGTGTTGAATTGTATCCAAGAATTCTTGATATAGATATTAAATTAATTACAAATTGTCGATTTGGAATGTTAGCCTGGGCTCTTTTGTCCGTGATATTTTGTATGAAATCATTCGAGTTGTATGGATACACGGATAGTTCATTGGTGACATGTATATTGACAGTGGTTTATTTAGCTAAATTCTTTTGGTGGGAATCGGGTTATATGAAAACAATGGATATTATTGTAGATCGGGCCGGATTTTATCTTTGTTGGGGATGTCTTGTCTGGGTTCCAGGTTAGTCCCTTTTCAAAATCATAATTATAGTTTGTGTATAATCATTTATCTTTTTTAGCCTTATACACTCTACCATCCTACTTTTTGGTCTCTCATCCTCAACAACTTGGTTTAAATTTAACATTATTCGTCCTACTAATTGGTTTTCTTTCAGTTTATGTAAACTACGATGCTGATCATCAAAAATTACATGTTCGTAATACAAATGGTAACTGTTTTGTATGGGGTAATCGTCCACAAATCATACGAGCTAAATATTATCTACTCAATGGTAAGAAATCGGAAAGTTTATTATTGGTCAGTGGTTATTGGAGTATTTCTCGACATTTTCATTATATACCTGAATTATTGCTGGCATTTATTTGGTCATGTCCAAATGGTTTTCACTATGTGTTACCCTATTTTTATTTCATTATTTTATTTATATTATTAATGCATCGAGCACATCGTGATGATCAAAAATGTAAATATAAATATGGACAATATTGGTACGAATATTGTCAAAAAGTCAAATATAGAGTTTGCCCAGGAATCTATTAGAAAATGAGAATGAACTTTTTCATTATCAAATTATTTTTTTATTGTTATCTTGTTTTTGCTTTGTCAAATATAAAATATACTTTGATTAATCTCGCACATATTTCAACAAAATACATGTAGAAAATAAATAGATTAAACAATCATCAAAGTTATTTTTTATGCATATTTTGCTATCATTCGACGAATACAAAAATATAAAAGTCTAATATTTCAAAAACTATACAAAATACTACCTGATACATTATTTCCGATACAGCTACATATTTTAAATATAGATTTTAAATTGTTTGTCTATAATCATTGTTAAATAGACTATATTTATTCACTTTGTCTTCAATTTCATTAGTTAAAATATATGTCTTTTTTTTCCATGTAATCGTCTTTGGATGTCCATCACTATCATAGGTAAAATGTTCACTCAACATCTGTGATATACTATCTTTAATAAGACCAATTTCTGTAGTAAGACCGGGTGCTGGATGATAAATTCTTCCCGTTAAATGTTTCATATACACTTTTGACGGTTCAAATTTAATCGATGTTTTATCTGACTCAATGTACCAACAATTAAATATATCATCCGTTTTTAAATTTGTAAACACAATTGGTACATCATCACATCGAATATAATTTCGTTCACGACCACATAATGATACATAGGGAAATTCATGTTCAAAACGTTCATAATCATTGACTCGTAAATGAGAAAAAAAAAATTTCAAAAATGGAACATCTAAGTAATACAAAAAAGAAAAGAAAAGAAATATTAGAATGATTCAGTTATGTAACAATGATCAATTGAATAAATTTATTAAACTTACGAGGGAATCGTCCCAAGTGTTCCCGAGCTTTTTCGTTGAAACGCACATAGGCAATAAGTTATGGCTGATTTCGAATATCATAGTCGAAGTGGCATACAGGCTCTTGAAGACCAGATTTTTTAGAAAACCAATTTTTCAGAAACTCTGAAAAATAACTAAAACCTTTCTTTTTTAATTAAATATTAAATAATAATAAATAAATAATAAATATTTCTTAATTAAATAATTAATTAATTTCTTCTTATTTCTGCAGCTTTGAGCTGACAATGAACATTTAGGGCTTTTCGTGCAAATTCTATAACTTTGTAAAGAAAGGTCACGAAGAGCTGGCAGATATCTCATTTTAATCAAAAATTTTCGGGCTACAATTATACCTGATTAAGAAACGGTTTAGTTATTTTTTAGAGTTTCTGAAAAACTGGTTTTCTAGAAAACTTGGTCTCCAAAGGCCCGTATGCCACTCCGACTATCATATTCGAAAACGGCATCAGTAATAACCTATGTCTATGTGTGTTTCGACGAAAAAACTCGAGAGCACTTGGGGCGGTTCCCTCGTCAGTTAGACATGCTAGTAGAAAGAACAGAGTTTCTGTTATTATTTATATATGCCTACCTTTAAAACACGATGTAAAATTTTTAAATTTTGTATCGTCTAAAAAGAGCTAAAAATAATCATTTTTCGAATAAAATATCATTATTTTGTTGTTTTAAAAAATTTCTACAACCTGTCCAAAATTGTCAATAAAATAAAAATATTCTCGAATTTTTGGATTATCTGGAGGTGATTGGCCTTGTGTGTAGTTGAAAGAACATAATTGTTTTGCAAATGATACTAAAAGTATTTTTTTTGCTTGATAAAATAAAATCGATCGATTCATTGAACAAAAAATTCAGATGCTACACTTGATAAAGAGTCATTGCTGCTAACGGTATGAATTTACAATAGGACATGATAATCACAGATCTGAAAAAGAAAAAAATATGCAATTCTTTGATATACAAACTCTTATTTTTTGCGATATGTGTGCATGAGACAGTGATAAAAACTTTGGATTAAAGTAATACACTATATCAAACAAACATAATATAAAAACGAAAAAATAAAAATATAACAAGACATCACGGAATATACATAGTAATTTCATAATAATAGAGCATAATGCAAAGAAATTTGAAAATCTTTCTGCAATCTCACCAACTAAGTGAATGAATAATAGTTAAATAAAAGCTATAATTCAGAACATATATATACCAACAGAACTAGTTATTACACGATTCTCAATTAGAAATAGCACGGATAGTTAATATAAATTAAACGAAAGCATGAAAAAGAAGATTCAAAATTACAAACCATATAAATATAACGAAACTAAACACCATATAATCAGAGATGAAGTACAGTGGGAAACCATCATAGAAATACTATACTACACAAAATACAAGAAATCATCAGATTAGAAAGAAACATGAGATTGAATAAAAGATATTACGCTTTGAACATTTAATATTTCGAAACAACATTGGTCAATACGGGGAAATAATAAAAGATTTTCATACCAGTTTTGTTCCACGCTATGGCACAGTGTGAAGTCGTAAGATAAAAAGATAAAATACCCGTATTACAGAACCTAGTGTAGGATGAAAACAAACACAAAATTAATTTTCGTTTAGTTTCTCCAGAACATGCTCGTACGTTCCATGTACCAAAAAACATTTGTTTGCGTGTATTTACGCAGCTTCGTTTGTTTTTATCTGTAGCCACTAATTGTTTTACATCCTATTAACGAGCGGCTAGCTCAAGAATAAGACACTCCATCCCGAAGAAACAGAGCTGGCTCCCGAAGCCATCCCACTTTCGCAAGCAGATGTAGACCCTATGGTATTTTAGATAAAACATTTCTGTAGGCTAAGTGAAGTCTTACAAGAAACCGTCCCCAGTTGTCCTCCCTAAAGTTATATTGAAACCTGCGTGGTTTGTTCAACTGATAGTGTTGAGTACGAATCTGAAGTCTATTCGTCCTACTTTTGAGTTTTAAACGAGATATAAATTTTTCATTTACAATATTGTAGATATCATTCATATCTCATATGATCGAGAAAAGTCAGCTTTAGATCCGAAAGAACTAGAAAAAAGAACTGGTGTACCTCCAGTGCGTTCTGGAAAGAAGATTCCAGAAGATCTATCGCAAGCATTAAAAAAAAAGATCTATTATCGTCCGATTCATCTAGATTTTTACTCGATTGAAATTATTTGGTAACAACCGTGATCTAGTAATCGGGCACTTGCTAGATTTCTGCTCAATACAACTATCGATTTATCGCCTGATAATCGATCGATTTAACTATTGCTAGTTGTACATGCAGACGCATCTAATTAAAAGTTTCTTTTCCAACTAATGATCCCTAGATGACAACTAGTCGTGCATCGCCCGATTGCAGACAAAATGTATTTAGATTTTTCTCATAGGAGATTTTTGCTCGGGATTGCATATAGACAGCGACTAGTTCTCAGTTTGTGACGTGATTTATATTCTGTGTTACTAGCTCCGTTATTTTAGACTCTGTACTTGTACCCTATTTCTTTTCCTACTTTTGAACTTTTGTATAAAATTATTTAAAAATCACGTGTACATAAAGTAATTTTTGCGATGACGAACGAAAAAGTTGCCGGAAAGAGAGCATTCAATAGTGGAACGAACAAGTTTCAGATTCGCGCTCAACACCATCCGTTTAACAAACCACGAAAGTTTCAATATAATTTTACAGAAGACACCTGGAGACGTTCCCTTGTTGGCATGACCAATGGACATCAAAATTTCTGACAAATTGATCGTTCTCCATCTATAAAGCTGTAATAAAATCGTATAAATGAAAAATAAAGATAAACTGAACAAACGAAGTAGTTAATTAAGATCAAATAAAAGGTGGTTAATTCACGGTCAAAACTAATGTTTTAATGTATGAAATAAAATTGATGATTTTGCTGAATAAACACCGTTGTTTGTGAATATTTAATTTATCTAGTTAAGAAAGCAGTCGATAAAAGATAAAAAAAGCTCACTATACTCTAAATCAGTTTTATTGAAAACGAAACATTAGTTACTCAAAAGTATAAAAAAGTGGAGTAGTTCAAGATCTTTTAAAGTTCACTATTAACTCTCTATTTTTACGTTTATTTTATTTGTTTTTTGAGTATTTCTCGATAAATCGATGATATTCGTGAAGATGTTTTGATGTAATGTTTTAATAATGGCAAACGGAATAAATTTAAACCAGAATATAAGTCATATGTTAAAAGATTTTATTCTATATCGAATCATTCACTCGATTATAGAAAATATGCTCGACAGGAAGCTAAGAAAATTCAATGACTCCTACATGAATAAATTTCTGGTATAATTTGAACAAGTACTTCCAATTTTCCATTAAATATTGCTGCTGAACAAATTTGTTACCAATACCAGTGAGCATATGTAAGATGATATTTATGAAATGATTTGTTCTAAACAGAAGATTATCTCTTGTTCATCATCTATGATAAAGATGAGCTAATACAACAGTATTTATTCTGCTGGCTAAATCAATAAACAATTGAAAATAATTCAAATATTTTGATGAAAATTCCGTTGGGAAAAGTTCTAAATTAGTCATTGATCTAGAGCAAAAACTTTTTATACAATTAACCAAAGTAGATAAATTAACATATATGTTTTTGAAGTGCATCTTTTGAGCATATTATCCAGAACATAATGAATTATATTGCTCGTAAACATTTTTTTTTCCAGTATCATAGACAAGTCAAAGATATTACAATATAATTGTCTATCACAAATAAGTTCTTCAACTATGAACTATAAAAATCCAATAATCCACGTATATTTTATTCATTACAAATAACAAAACATAATGTTAACTTTTTTCAACATTTTTTTTAGTCCTTTTTCCTTTTTTGTTATGTTTTTTCTTTTTCTTATCATTATCTTCATTATTATCAAAGAGCGTATCTTCTATGGTTGACGTCTGCTCATTTTCAATATTCATTTTCTTCTTTTTATCAAATAATTCAGATTTATCCATTGGTTCAATAATTGTGCCTAATTTTGTTGTGACTTTCGGTTGATTTAACCTTCGAAACGCTATTTCAGGATTCCATTCTTTACCTAACGGCTGTTTGATGGTCGATTCAAATTGATCAATATTTACGTATGGATATGGTAGCTCACTAACCTTAAAAAGAAGAATGTCACTGATTAGATATAGTATTAATGGAAAAATTAGAATAAAATCTAAAAAACTTTATAATATAAAAAAAACGTACCAAATGTTGAGCTAATTTTTTATCCTTTTTTTCATTGATAATAACATGATTAAGATGTACATCTTTTCTTGGTTGAGCAGGTGGAGGTTTAATTAAGAATCTAAACAAACATAGAAAATTATGTTATTTCCAATAATATAAAATGATGAAAGACAACATTGGCACTATGAAATGATAGCCGGATGGCTACAATTAGCCATGCATCCGGGAGAATTGCTACAGATCAGTTATCTCGATTCTCTCAGAGCTGTAAAACATCTAATTTTGTAGAAAAATGTTTGCTCTACAAAATGCGTTTGTTAAAAGAATTTCAGAATCATTTCTAAGAAAACTCATAGTATTCAAAAATACATTAAATCACGGAAAAAAACCTGTTCGAACAGTTTTTTTTTCTTAATTTAGTACATTTTAGAATGCTCTAAGTTTTCTTAGAAATGATTCTGAAATTCTTTTAACAAATGCATTTTGTAGAGCAAACATTTTTCTACAAAATTAGATGTTTTACAGCTCTGAGAGAATCGAGATAACTGATCTGTAGCAATTCTCCCGGATGCTCCAACACCAGTTAAAAACTGGTGCATGCCTAGCCACAATTAACGTAAAAAAACAAATTTTTAGTAGATGATAAAACAATCGCAAATTGAATAAACAAGTAGTGTCCCAACAGAATGAGAAATTACGCTAAAGTAATTAAGTGAATCGTCGACTTTCTAGAACAAAGGACTACTCCAAAAACGAGTTCCTTACTACGTTGATTCATAAAAAAAAGAGATTCTTATTATTACTGGAAAAGTCGAATAATTTGTGCAGCTTATTTTAATCTACTTTTGATTCCGCATTTGACATTTACTCCAATAATTACCTACTTTCGTTTTTTTCTAGTATTAACAGCAATTCCAGCGCCACCCCAATCACCCCAACCAGGTAACATCAAATCAATTGGTTTTGGTCGATCACGTTCTTCAATTTCATTCTTTGAATAACAAAAGATAGTTTAATGTCTATAATTGACTGTTATTATTAACTTTTAAAACTTACTTTTTCTTTTTCAAATGCAGCAATGACATCATCATCAGCAAATGCTTCTTGAATATTCATTTGTCTTAATTGAAATGCTGTTCTTTTTAAACCATCAGTTGTATTGGGTACTTCTTGATTATCTTCTTGTTTGGTTAATTTTGGTAATTCCATGTTTAATACCGAATTTATCCCATAACCATTTTTATTGATCTTTTTTTCATCTCCTATCATTTTTTCTTCCTCTTTTCGTTTTTCATCTTTCCTCTTCCTTTGCTCTTTGTGTTCTTTATCACGCTTAGCAACAACAACCTCTGTACTACTAAAAAGTAAACATTAATGATAAAGTTATTCAAATTTATTTACAATATTCTATACTTGTATATTGCACTCACTCTTTATCACCCTCCTCCTTCTCCTCCTCCACCTCCTCTTCTTCCTCATCGCTTGATGTTTCATCATTTTTTATTTCAGTTAATTTTGAATACTCTGATGTTGGTGATCGTGGCTTATTATGACCATTTGTTCCACTTAACCACGGATTGTTTTCATCTTGTTTTGGTGGTATAATAATTAGTGGAATTTCAGTTTGTCTCGTCTGTGATTTATTGTTGTTTTGTTTTTTGACAGTCTGTTGCGGTAGTCCATCTTCATCGTCACTCAGAGCAGGTTTAGCTCTTAATTTTTTACCAAGTTTTAATTGTTCTTCCATTTCTTCTCGAGCCTATATCAAATATGATATATATACACAGATCAAAATTTACTTATGTTTTTTATCCTACTTTAGTATTAAATTGGGCATAGATCGCTTTTTCCTTTGCCCACTTTGACGTATTTTTATGACGTAATGTATGACGTTCCTGAAAGTAAGAAATAAAAACATTAAAATGATAATATATGGCATAAAATTATTTTAATTGTTAAGTAAAAAACATGAACTTTTTTAACTTACTTGAATTCGTAGTTTTTCTAGTTGTTCCATTTTTTCTGCAAATTCGTCGGGATTTTCTTTTGACAATTTCTCTAGTTCTTTTTCTTCTTGTTTCTGACGATCTTTTCGTACAAGACGACGATATCTAGAAAGTCATTGAATAGACAATTATACTGTTTATCGACATGAGCAACTGTACACCTACTTTTTACTTTTTATCTTTTTAGTTCTTTTAAATTTTGATTGTTGATAGGAAACAAGTGCACGCATTTTTTTCATTTCCAACAATTTTTCTTTTGCCTAAATCAAAAAGTAGACATTATTCTAAAAGAAAAGAAAAAACGAGAAAGAACTGATACTTACTTGTAAAATATCCATTTTACTAATAATTTTCTTTTCCGCTTTAGTTAATAGTGAATTTTCTTGGATATTATTTTCACTTTTATGTAAAATCGCAGCTATATCACGCTCTAACGATGTTAACGGCTAAAATTTATCATAATTAATGGATCATGACATATTAGAGAAAATAAATAAAATCACCTTCATCTTTTCAACAAACTCTTGTGTTGTTTGAAAATTCAAATTCGGCTGTTGTAGAGGAAATGATACAGTTTCAGCCTAGAAAGAAGAACGGTTTTAGATTATTAAACGAGTTTAAAATACATATACAAAAAGCTTAATCTATTTGTCGATAAAAGAAAACAAATGATCTCGAATGTTTTTTGAATAACGTTTAATAGGAAAAAGATAGAGACTTACGGTTCTCACCAATCGAAAGTGACTGCATCTTTCCACGAAATGCAAGATGTCTTGAATATA
>CAJNOQ010007859.1:0-11813 GCA_905250885.1 Didymodactylos carnosus
GCATATAATTGATCATAGTGAATTTGGTGAGAAGATTTGTTTTCTAAAAAGACCTCAAACTCGATGAAAAACGAGTTTTACGTAAAGTAGGCGTTCCAGACTGTTTCACGCAACGATCGGTTCGTAAGATCAAAAAATTTACAATTCATTCAAAGTATATTATAATGGGCAGAAATCTTTAGAATGTACAATTTTCAGGCTATTTTATATCCGTTGAATAAAGAATCTTTAAAAGAACAGATTTTCAATTTTTCCAATCATATAATCACGTTTTGCGGATAAGATTAACCATGTCCTAAAGATTTCTGCCCATTATAATGTACTTTGAAACTCGTTTTTCATCGAGTTTGAGTTCTTTTTAGAAAACAAATCTTCTCACCAAATTCACTATGATCAATTATATGCGTTCCGTAAGATTCCGCGTTTACTCAAAATCATCATGTATCACTCCTGGTGAGCCAAGGAAATCCGATATCACATCTGAACGACTGAAAATCATTTTGATGAACACATTTTGAGCTATTTATTCAGTGAAAAAAACACTATGTTGAAAACCACTATAAAATGGTGACTAGAACGACCCTGTCTATAATGAACAAAACTGTGGCTCTTCTAAATGCATGAAGTATTATGCGATAGAATACAATCATAAATTACTTAGACAAATTAACAACAAACATTTCTATTTTAGAGTAATACGAAGTAATTATGGTCAGCATCTGAAGGTTTCACGTATTTTGGAAACAGTTAAATCATTTTTTGACCGGAAAAGAACGTATTATACTAACAGATGGATGAAACTCTCAACTATCTACTGTCGTAAAATGTGTTGAAGAATTAAAAGAAATCAATTTTCTATGTATATACATCAACTTATTATAATTCTCCAATGTGACTGACTATTTGTAGAAGTCACAGTTAGTTGATGACAAAATTTTGATTGTTCAATAATTAATAATAAATCAAAAATTTATTCAATATATTACCTACAAATATCACCAAAATATTCTGTTGTCGATCAACTGTAAAACTGTACATAGAAAACATAACAACAAGATTTAATTAATTATAATAAGACTGTCTTCTTTGATCACGTTTTAATATTCGATTAAATGTTCGTCTAAAATGTTCATTACTGAGAGCATATAAAAATGGATTTATTGTTGAGTTTGCATATCCTAACCAGGTGGACATTGTTATTAGACGATTTGATATGCAATTTCCGCAAAACGCTACGACCATATACAAAATGAAATATGGTAGAAAACAACACATAAAACCAAGTACAATCAAGATTAGTTGACGAAATGCTTTTTCCTGTTGTTTCCACATTGTCTGTTTACCCGTTATACCACTGCCACCACGAGCATTCCTTACACCGCTCGTACTATTTGTTGTCGAACCGACACTGCTAACGCAAGCAGTTCCGCTGGTTCCACTATACATGTTTATCGCGGTAATATTCGGTTTTCTAAATGACGATAAACGTTTTGGCTTGACTAGTGATGTTCGTGTCGATGGTGAAAGTGATGACGTTGAAGAGTTCGATATTTGACGCGATGCAACAGAAATAAGTGAACGCTTTCGCATTCGAGATGAGTCAACTTCATCAATTAATGGTATTGGTGGATGTAATCCGACATTGTTACTATCATGCGATGTCATGGCTAACGGATTTGAATGAATTGTAAATATATTGCGTTCTTCTTCCCGCATTGTACACTGACATAAATTAAAAAACAACTGTCGTTGCCGAGTACTGGTTGTTGTATCTGGTGCGGTCGTGTTTCGATAGTGATAGGTGAAACATGATGTTGAATGATGGTGGTGATCACAAAAAGAACAACGACGACATGTATCTGTAGATCCAGTGCTCGATGTTGATCTAGCACAACGTTTATTATACCTAAGACCATTCATCTTTTTTCGTCGGCGAGGCGACGATCGTTGTTGTTGTTGTTTTATTTGCTCATCACTCGAATATATTCTACATGAATGATAATCATACGTGTGTTTAAAACAACGTTCATCAACATTTAAACCTTTTCGTATTCCGACATGATTTCGTGTAATAAGATCGTTCGTATTAGACTCGATGCTATCGGCACGAGTAAAAAATTTTCGTGTTTTATACCCGTTCGATGACGAAGGATAATCCTGTCGATCGATTTTATAATAAATATTTGGATGCGAGTTTCCATTTCGATCACGACGTTCCTAAAATTGAATATATTTTGTCATCAGAACAAATTAACTTCCTTTCACAACAAAATCATACCGTGGCGATTTGATCTATCGTTGGATATTGTCTTGTCGAGTATTTTATTGGCTTAATAATAGCTGCAGTGGTTGTTATTGTTCTTGTTGATGCTAAGGATGGCGGTTTTTGTTTCAACATAAGTAACAAATTTCGTTTCTCTTTAAAGTTAATTCTTAAAATACTATTATCACTCATATCACTATCAATGTTACTGTTACGAGCATTTGTTGACTGATATCGTTTTTTCATTGGTATTATTTTTGGGTTGGCTTTTGTTAGACTATCATTTTCGGTTAAATTTTTAGTACACAATTGCCTGTCACTATCCGAACATCTTGTAATTTCAATATTACCACCACCACGATCACTATTGTATCGATTGTGGACACCATTTGCATTTACAGAACGTTTTGTATAGGAATTATTGTTTAGAAGAGCATTTTTATATCGTCGTTTAATTTCATAATAGATTCGACCATTCAATAACATCATAACGACGAGTGGAAGGTAAAAGTTAATAATTGCTGTTGTTACTTTAAATACTTTACTACGAGTATATTCGGGTTCACATTGATTATCCTAAATCGATTAATATATTTTTTTAAACTGAAATGTTGATAAGCTATTTAAAAATGAAACTTAGAATGACAGTTTTTCTGGAAAAAGCAACATATACTTAACTATCAAAATATAAAATTAGTTTTGCAAAAAATGAGAATAGAAGACACTAACTTGCCGTTTGCAGATGATCTGCAAAAGTCAATTTCAGTGTTCTTTCCTATATACTATATAACGATTGAAGTTGTAAAATGATTCGCTACTGTCTTTGTTTATGTTTTTGATTTGATTTTGTGTGTCGAACGACAACTTACATGTACGTCTCTGATTCCTTCATTTGTGAATTTATGCCATCCGATGACAGGTATAATCCACAAGATAGAGAGACCCCAAGCAAAACCGATCATGAATAATGCTCTTGTTTGAGTTCGTTTTCCTAAATACTGTAATGGTGATATTATTGACCAATAACGGTCTAAACTTAATGTTAATAAATTGAAAATACTGGCTGTAGAAGCAGAAAAATCGATGGATAACCATATTTGGCATAGTACACGGCCTATAATAAAAAGAAATATGAAAAAGAATATTTCTCTTTAAGTGAACAGAGAATGAAAATTCTCTTTTCTAGACTTCCAATATCATACGCTTTTTTTGGTCTAAATATATGCGTAATGGACTGCTCAACATTTCTAGATTTTGGATTTTTATAGTTTTGAGTTCGATAACATTTGTTCAGTTTCTTTTCACTATATTCGAATTTCTCATTATGTTTTATAGCCGAACTGGATCATATTGGAGATCAGTCATTGAAGGACTTCTGCTTGAGTATTACACAGAAAGAATGAAGCATTTCTAAGAAATTCTTAAAAGATAGTGCAGTGTAGTTGGTCGATTCTTATACAAAATTTTCGAAGAATTAGTCCAAATATCGAAAAGTCGAAGTTAAAACTATAAAAGTTTAGCACGCGCAACACGTCATTTTACATCAGAGCAGCAGGTTTTTTTCATATATTTTTTCTTGAGTCTTTTCTGTTACGTATTAACACTTTTGTTTAAGTGAATTACATTTTACCTCATCCTTTTTTAGATATCTACAACATTTTTTTACTTGTTCATATCACAAATAGTATGAAAAAAAGATAGGCCCGAGGGAATAAGTTATAGAGCGATTGAAAGAAAACAAAAAATTTTCCAGAAAAAAAGAAATCCAGGTTTCAGCAGTTTTCAATGCAACCGATTAGCTCTGTTTCTCATATATTAAAACTTTTAGATTTCATAAGTAAAATATACAAAATTTAATTATATACAAAATGTATAATTAGTTTTTCAAGACGACTAAAAATCTTCAATATTGTATTTAAAATATTAAGGCATGCTGACTTTCAAAATAACTACGCATTAAAAACCAGTTCAAGAGATCTATCATGACTGAAGGGTATTACGTGCTTACCTATATACCTATATTAAAGAAATTATAAGTAAAATTCGGCACTTTGTCTTAATCCTTTCGCCGGTACGTGCTCCGCGCACACCTAAAATGTTGCAAGTGGGATGCATTTTGGGTTGCTCATTTTGGAACATTTTGCTTAAGATTGCCTACTAGTGTAGGGCATAGTATTTGAATATCTGGTTGCCAGTGAAAGGATTAATGAGTTGAATATTTTTTTCAGAATCGTACTATGTACCACTCTATGAGTTAAAATAGAACAGACTATTTTACTACATTCACTGCCACATATGCTGAAATATATGACGTGAATGCGTACGTCATTCGACGTATACGGTAGTGAATGGGTTAAACGTGGCAGAGATATTGATGATCATTATAACTCCAACGAACTGATGAAATAAATCTCTTCTATGCCAAACGAGGATTTATTCAGCAGAACAAGGATGCAACTTTATCACATTACAGTCAAATTTTAATTAAATGAACTAAATAAAAGGATTCGTGTCACACTTAGCATATGAAACAATTTCAACTTAGATCGTGTTTTTTATTGTCGTGCGAACAGTAATGATCTCTTCATCTACTTAAATTATTGTTTCAACTTAATTATGACAAAAACAAAAAAACAAGAAAATATTCATGTTTGAAGCCAACCAAACATTTTTGATTAGTTTCACGGATGTGCACCCGAATGAGCATAGAATAACAAGAAAACAATATTATCATCTTTGACAATAAACGTAATTGACACTGACAGAAAGCTGACGGGACTAGACCGTAACTATTCACAATTGCTAAACAAGATGAAGGTTGAATTTTTATTATGATATTGACTTAGAACTGTTACTGAGTAATTTGACATAATAATTGTGAGTTATAGTCATATTATAAATGTTAACGAATCATGATGAGATAGTAAGACTAACGTATAGACAGTATCTAGTTTTGATAGTGATTTTAGCGCTACTGTTCTTCAGTAACATGCTTGCATAATTTTTAAGAACGATATATTGTACGTTAATAAACCTTCCTTTTGTCTAAAGATGTAATAAAGAAGCACAAACTTATCAAAGGTGATTTTTAAATTTTTTTCTACTGTCATAAAACTACACATTATGACGTTTAAATTTTGAATATGCAGTAGAAAGCAAAGAAGAAGAAACTGATAAAATATGCATTCATCACATATCCTAGATTTGGATTGTTCATTGTAATTTAAAGAGAAATTTGGTCTTGTTAGCTGTTATCATGTAGAAAAATTCACATTACGAATAGTTCTATGTTTAATCTTTATATTACCGATAACTGAAGCTGAATAGATCTAATTCAACTACTACGTTTTTGTTTTTCATTTATTTATTCTTTATGTGTTTTTTTCTCTACTGTACACTGTCTAAAAATAGTGTGAAAATCGAAAATGTGTGTCAGACGTTTTCAAATGATTTAATATATTTTTTGTGACAATGTCATACAAAACTTTTCAGAATGTAACATAATTGACTATAAAATATCAAAACTTCAAAGGAAATTAAAATTACAATTAACTAATGTTATTTTTGATAATAATGCATTCTTTAACGTCTCATTAAAAGAATTTATTACATATTTCTTCCACAGATGTACTAGTAGCTTGACGTAGTCCTGTCATTACGAATTAATGAAGCAGAGGATATGATGTAGCATTAGTAAAAAGAATTAAATGTTTATTACTCTTCTCTATTTCAAAACAATTAAACAATCTATTATTAAAAGATATTTTATTTTTGGCTTATTTCTTATCTGCGAATAGTGATACACTTTGGAGCTGAAACCGAGTTTCAAAATAAAAGGAAAAGGAGTAACTCGAATTCCACTAAATGCTCAATTTTAAACTTGAACTTGTCGAGCTCTGTTTATAACAAAGTGAAAGTTTTTATTATAATCTGCTCACTTTAAATACGAATAGTTTGATTACAATCAATTGTAGAATATAGAAAAAAAGAAATTTTTTGAATGGATCCTTAATTTATGATTATTATAGATTTAAGCTTTATTTAAATAAGAAAAAGTAAAAAGTAAACAAAAATTGTTATCACTCTAACATAGAAGCGGCTGTAACTATTTTATCACTGTTAGAAAATTATTATCATTATTATTATTATTATTTAATCTATGAAGAGATGATTGTTTCATTAGAATATCATTTTCTTTTTTTTTTCATTTTTTTTTTTTTCTATTTTCAAAATAAAAATATTTTATCTTCGAGATTCATTTAAAAAAGAATTTGATATTTTGCTTTCTTTTCCTTCCTTACACACGGTTATATTTATAGAAAAGAAACATATAGAAAATATTGTATATAATAAATTAGTAATAATAAGACTTAAATAGATAATTATCAATTTTATTTTTCTCTCTTGATTATTTCTTTCAAATTAACTTATCTATTATAACATTCTGTTTTGTCACTTATAACATATTGTAGAAATCTTATATTTTAATGGCATCATTATCAATATTAAAGAATAACAACCTGTGAATAGGATGGTGTGGTAAAATCATTTAAAGAGATCATGCGTAATTTGTTTCATAAATTTTTAAGGAAGAAAAAAAGAACTTCGTCATCTAACAATAAATAAGTAATAGTGATTAATGAACTTTAGATTGAAAAAGTTGACACCACCCATGTCACATTATACACTGTTAACGTTTGAAAAATAATAAAAAAAAAACGACAAAAAGTCTTATAATATTTACCCATATTCCAACTTTCCATAATAGCATAAATTCCAGCAATTGGCATCACAAAGCATCCAACAATGAGATCGGCTGTAGCTAAACTCAATATAAACAAATTGCCAACCTGAAAGAAAAAGAAAAAAATTTAAATTAGATATTTCTTATTCATAGACATATTACATATTTAACTGATTAACGATTTTGTTCTAGAAAAAAAGATTTTTTTGATCAATAAGAGGAAAGGATTTCAATTAACATAGGATAGGTTTAGCTGACCAAATCAATACAAAATCAACTTTAAAGTCTTTCAATTGAGAAACAATGTTGAAAAGTAAATTTAACAGAATTAATATTATCAAACTATAGAAAATTTATTAATATGTTTGTATTTTGTATTAAAGTTAGTGTGAGTATACAAACTTGAGACGGAATCAACGATCATTTTGTCATCTGTTTTGTCCAACAAGACGAATTTTTCTCTTTCGATAACTATTTTTTTTGCTAGTATTAATAAAAAAATTGCTTGTTAAATCAAAACTATTATTGTTTTTACAAATATTTTATTTCTTTTAAACAAGAGAATGTAGTGTCAAAAATAACTGCATTGTTCATTTCTAAGTAGCTAGAATAAAGATATATTTATTTAGTTGCAAGTCCGTTGATATCATATCGTGCACTTTATTGTCGAATTAGTCGACAACAGCTGGTTAAACATTAAACTCAATTAAAATTTTTGATGAAACTTATATTTATATCATTAAAGTTAGATTCAAGTTAGATAAATGCTTCTTTACTCTAGATGATAACGTCTGTTTAACGGTGTTTTTTTTGTCATGCTCGGACTGCACTTTGAACACGATCTAATGCATATCCATTCTCTTTTTTGATTCATAATGGAACTATTTTTAAGCATACATTACAATACACTAATTATCTGCCCTTTTCGAGACTAAAATAACTCAAAAAGTGATAAATTATTACTTTAAATGAAAAGCGATCGGAATTGTAAAAATGAACGTTTCAATTACAGACAAAACGGATAAAAAAACAATGATTTATATAAAATGCCTAATCCACAATTTGTGAACTTTTTCTAATGCTAATATTCAGATATTTCATTTATTTAGAATAATTTCCTTTTAGGATCATTATGCATACATTAGTCAATTCACTTACTTCATTTTTTCACTAGTACAATGCTACTTTTGTATTAAAATGGAGTTTAATAATTACAGAACAAGATAATTGAATTATGTTTTATTATTTATTAAGTACTATATCGTGTAATGACCTCTTGAAGCGTTCTACATGACCCATAGAGGTATATAGAAAAGGAATAATATGAAAAAATCTGTTTACATTTAATAATATCCAAACTATATAGGATTTAAACATGTTCTCACATTCTGCACCGGTATACAATATATGAAATATTAATTAGAGATCTAAACAACTCAGTCAATAGCCGAGTTACTGATATTTAATTAAAAAAGAGTTCAAAATTTGTCAAGTTGTTATGTTTTAAGGTTGAAATGATCTAGTGATGTCTAAGGTTATTTTAAATGAGGAAAAAACTGCAATAATGAGAAATTAGAAGAACGTTTTAAATCAAAAAAAATATTACCGCCAAGAATTTAATTACGCTATAAAACTAATTCAAATTGAAATTAAATTTATCTAATTATTATACAAATATTAAAAGCAAATAATTTTATGCAGATTTAGACAACAGAAAAACAATAATATCTTCTTTCTTGAAAAGTGTTATCATTTCATCTTTGAATGAGAAAGGTAGAATTGTGAAATGTACTGAACAATTTTTAGTTAATATAATCGACTATCATACGCATTTACTTTTAGAATTTGATAAAACTTCTCAAAGTAAACTGACTACATCCGAAGATATATGATCAATGGTCTATTTTCTAATATGATATGAAAATGTTAGAATTATGTTTTGAAATGGTTTAAATTTGAACAACAAAGTTTATTCTCTTTTTCTTGAATAAACATCGGGAAAAAACTTTTGAAAATGGATTTGAAACAAACAACTCTAGATTACATTTCTACACAAATTCAACACGTAGATTGTTTGCTAATAGAGATACGCCGAATAGTAGAGATTTAAAAACTTTTACAGAATAAAGTCAAGATTCAACAAATAGTTACATAGAGAAAATACATCAATTTTGCACACGACTTTCAGCGTGACAGTCAGGCGTATGTTTTTATATCAGAAAGAATTTTAAATTTTAACAGTAAATAGAGTTAAAGGGGTTGTCACAATAAAAGATCGGGAGGTTCTTCACTGTTTTAATTTTTAAAATTTTTACTGGAATGTTCTAGTGCGTTCCAAAAATAAATTTATGTTCTTTTCATATGACAACTTTTAGATGACGATGTCGAGACAGTCTTCTATTTAGACAGACTCGTCTCATATGTTAATTCCTTTATTCTAACATTCAATATCTAATATCTAAATTTCATACAGATGTTGTGAAGTTGCTTATCAAAAAAGATAATCATTGGACAAGTAATGTTTTTAGTCTTTCTGAATCTCATGATAATATTTGCTTTCAAAGAAAACGATACATTGATGTCGATCGGATTAACCTTTTTAGTTTAACTTACAAACATGACTTGTCAAAGAAAAGGTGATTCTACTAACAACATTCGTTCACTTATATCACGAGTATTTTCAAAAATACATTTATTTAGAGAAAATAATCGTTTATGTATTGTTGCAAAAAAATCTCTTGCAATAAATCCTTCAGTATAATTCATTCATGTGTAAACAGGCGAACATGTTTGTTTTTAATGACTATCTTTAAAAAACAAAAATGTTCACTAAACGTATGTCACAAAGAATTGATTTGAAACAAAAATTTCTGATTGACAAAAATCAATCAGAAATTTTTGGTGTTTTTCTATCATAACTATCCGGATAATAATAACTGTTGTCTATGTTTTGTATATGAGTGTAAAAAAACATGCAAAAAATATATAAGTAGAAAAAAGAAAATTAAATTCATCTCAAATTCACTCACTTTTCTTACTCTTCTAAATGTAATTAAAACAATTAAATTTCCAGATATTGTCAATAGTGATGCACATGCACAAATTATTATCCACATAAAACGATAAAAATGTTGAGTTATTCGAGTATTATTTGTATTTTCATTTATTATCATATTTAAATCTTGTGTCGAATTTGTCCACACAGACGACATATCAAGATCATTATCGTCTAACTCTTGTTGAGAATTTGTAAATTCATTTGGATTTGATGTAAAAAGCGAATATATATCCGAACAATCAACAATTTGTGATAGATATACTAATAATAATAAAATAAAATTGACTCTCATTTTTATTAATATAGGCAAGTATCATTCCAATATGAACATTTGACAACAGAAAAGAGAAATGATAATTGAGAAAAGAGAAGAGAGGAAAAAAACAAATCAAGTAGCTGTAAATGAAATTATAAGAAAAGCAAAATGAGCGATCCGTTTTTCTTTTATATCTATCTAGTGAACGGTAAAGAGAAAGAAGAAAAACTAAAAAAAATAATAATAATAACAAAAGGAAAAAAAAGGGACATAGCTGAGCGATCTATTTCTCTGTTTTTGCACTTATTCAATGAAAATTAATATATGTTTTTCACCAGTGTATCGCATTAATTGTCTCTTAGATGATGAAAGTAAAAAAGAAGAAGAAGGAGAGAAAGTAGAAGAAGAAGAGAAAGAAGAAGGAGAAGAAGAAAAAAAAAAAATTATTAATTTTTCTTTCTTTACATTTTCAATTTTATATTTATGGCATTTTCATCATTCATTAGGCAATGCTCATTAAAGTGATTGATGTATTATAATCAACTAACTATAAGTGTATAGTTAGTAAAAGATATGTGTATAGTTCATAATCACTATACACAAATATATCTCTGTTACTGTTTTTGTTTCTAATTTTCTACATTCTACTGGGAACTTGGTTGCATGACAATTTAACACAGACAGTATTGACATATTTTTTTTTCTTAATTTCTTTTTGAAAACGGTATCTTTTGAAATAGTTCAAAAGTTTATTTAGTTAACATTATAAGAGAATACTGAGCGGATGCCTTTGTTTCTTAATGTAATTATAAAATGTTAGAGATTTGTCTAGTTGAATAAAATTGTTTACATATTTGAGAAAGGGTGAGTACAATTCAAAAACCTTTTTCATCTATAAAATAATAGAAAAAGTTAATGTTAGAAAACTGGACTATTATCTAAATCGACTATTTTCAATAAGAGAAAAATATAAAATTAAAATAATTTTTTAGTTTAATACAAAATACTATGAACATATTTCAATGTAAAACGTCACATTTTGTGGTTTAACACTTCCCACACATTAAAGATGTCATGTTGACTAAGTGACATAAAAATTGTTCATAATAATGAATAACGTAAAATGTCGGTCTCAACATACACTTTATTATTTTTCAACTTTTTTTCCTTTTGAATAAATAAGTCATTTTATAAAACTTAATCGGAATCACGTTCAATTAGAGTTTGTTTCCTGACTACTATCGACGCCAAAATATAGTGCGGCCGACTGTTTTTTGAATAACTTTTTATAGGAATGAGATAGAGACCTGCAATTTTCGTTATTCGATAGCCAAGACTTGAGAGGAACTTTCGTAAGCGAAACAACTTTTGAAAAAATTTCAAAGATCGGCTTTCCAGAGGATCTTTGAAAAACCAGCTCCGTTCTCAGAAAACTAACATACAATGTTAGTAATTTTTTTGCATGCATAGATAGTTCGGACCTTACTCTACA
>CAJNOQ010007860.1:0-11811 GCA_905250885.1 Didymodactylos carnosus
TGTGTTCGCTAGATCTCTGTTGATTTTTAATATTTTTAAGAGATTAAGCGTTTCTTCCACCGATTATTTGCCTCCCTGATAGTAATAAGAAAACTGAAGATGGCGTCACTGGTAACGCATTCAACTTATTTGTTAATAATAAACTAATGAATATATACAGAACGACTAAAACCTTTAACTGCTACGGCTACGTTTACACTACAAATTTTTCCGTTGTCTGCTTTTTGTTTAGCCACAAATAACTGCCACTAATACCGGCTAAAAGTAGGATTGATAAAAATTTCATCATGCTTTACTATGAAGGCTCATTATGAGAGTAGGTCCTGAAGTTTGTGCGCTTAAATCAAACCCTAAAATAAAGTCCACAACAACATTCTGAGTTTGTTTACAACTATTAAGACCAACTATCGTAATGAGCCTTCGTAGTTTCTGTTGGCTGCATAGGACGCTATCTTGTGAGAAAATGGCCGAAATGCTTGGAATTAGCGTTAAAATAAATCGTTTCTGCTTATTTCGAAGTCTATTAAGAAAAATCAGTTGTTCACTTCGAACGTTTGTCAAAATGTAGTGTAGACGTTTCTGAATACTTTTTGTTGCGAAAATATGAATCGCTTTCGCAAGATACCTCGATTTTATGAACACCTAAATTTTTCCCATAATAAATTAACAGGCCTTACGAAATAAGCAAAAAAATGCACGAATACAGTTTCATTGTATAAATAAATATCTCTATAATTACAAAAGATTTTTTAGTAAACCGGCCATTAAAATTAAGAAATGTGTTACTAAATCCAACGGGCAGACTTTCATACAATATACCAGGATTACTCAGTCATTTTTAGAGATAGTTAAATAGTTTTTTCGCCATTGAATTCATCGCACTTTCTACTGGAGAATATAAGAATACTTGATAGTTTACGAAGAAATTCATCAAGAATAAGGAATGAAAGTGCTGATGCTAAATTTCCGTGAATTAAGAACATTCATTCTACTATCTTTGATAGAGTAGTTTGTAAGGTTAAATTGTAGAAGTCATTTTTTTCAACGTTTTCCATTCGAAAAAAGTCTTGCGAATCTTACAGTGAAAGAATTATTTAATTTAGTGAAAAAATGATGTATGAACACTAGATTGAAGAAAAAATTTTATATTATCTTTATCTCCATTACAACGAAAAATTCTTTTACTGTAAGATTCGCAACACTTTTCTAATGTGAATTGTTAAAAATTACTTCCATGGGAAAGAAATGTATCCAAGAAAAAAACCGTTCCTTTTCGTACGTAAGGATGATTGTCATACATAGAGGTGTTCCCCGCGCCGCCGTTGGCAAAAAAAACTTTTGAAATTTCACGCCGCCGTCATACACAGAATTTGTTTTTGAAGTTTTTTGCCGCCGCTCTGAAAGTTTTTTAAAACTGCTTCCAAGAAAAATTATTGAAAATTGTAACTTTTTTTCAAATTTTCACGCCGCCGCCTCCAAAGAAGGAAAATATTTGTTTAGTATTTCGCCGCCGCTGCCGATGAAGTTTTCAATTTAACACGCCGCCAAACACTTGACACATAAAGTAATCGGCTAACACTTATATACACATACACGAAATATGTAAGACAAAACACATGATATCACATATCAATAAGACGAAAGAAAAACTACATTATCCTTTTTCAGTGAACGCACGTGCCAACATAAAACTGGTACAAAAATTTGAATAAGTTGAATGACAACTCCAGAATACACAGTATCACAGTAATTGAAAAAGAGAATTGCAAAGCGTAAATAAAATTGCTGTGCACTTATTTTAAACATAACCTTTAACTGAGCTTGAGATGAATTGCATCGTGATCCCGAAGAGGCAACCGGATAAAACACGGTGAATTTCCCACTTTATCCATCTCAAGAAATGCTACTTAGAGAGCGAATGTTCTTTTCTCTCTAACACTTGTACGTTCTGGTGATATTGGACTTATGAGCCATCTCGTATAAGCAACGACCGACACTGCTCAAACGTTTTCATGGCAATGTTAGTTTTCAGAACAAAATGCAAGAACCGAATGAAACCCTATACTAGCTAAAATAAACCCATTCTTGATTATTTTCATCGAAAAATTCGTTGTTTATGAAAACGTAGCTTCAGGTCTTGACTAGCGAATGATAAAAACCGTAAGTCTCTATGTTTTATTCCTTTTGAGTTATTTAAATTTTTGTGTTGTAAGAAAAATCATGGAAAGGAAGCGGCGCTGTAGAAATTTTCTGCTGAAAAAATACGCCGAAAATGACTGAATGACACATTATTTGATTCAGTTTCTGATGTTAATCACGGATATGGACTTGGTTTTGCTTTAAAATACTTTCTTCAAACCAAAATGCACAATACTGCTCTTAACATTTAATGATTTCTACGTGATACCTACTGTCGGGGGCACTAGGGGCTTCAGTAGTGATGGGTCGTAAGACGTAAAACACATCTTCCTTATGTTATCGTTCTTACGGCATTTCGTGATCTCTGTGAATTACATATATGGCCACGAATACTGTAAAAATAGAAAAGAATGAAAAAGTTTACGGAGGAGAACGGAAAAAAATGATCTCGTAAGAAAACGTCGCCTTACGTCTTACGCCGCTAAAATACGAAATGAATGGCACGCTAGGAGGAGGACAAAGAATGGAAATGATAAGTTTGCATCGCAGAACATAAACGGAGGTGTTTTTTATGATTTAAGCACAAAGATTGCACGAGAATTTTCACGTTTGCTGCTCTAAACTATTCAGCTCTTTTTTTGCGGATTTGGTAGTTCATAGTTTGAACTTGCCATCCTATGATAGAAAACATTATCACTGATATTATCGCCAACGCTTGTCTAAGGAAGGAGAAAAACAGTGCGTTCGTACGTTTTTCGTTTTCTTTCTTTCGTTTCGTTATACAACCTCTCTTGTTTCGCGATATTCGAACCTCTTACGGCCCATTACTAGCTTTCAGTGACCTTAACGTTGCCCACTGCAATTTTTTCATCTATTGATAGATCAAGGTTGCAAGTACTTATGCCCCAAATATTTCCAAAATTGTCTTGTCACAGGAGAAAACCGATTCTGAAAACTGACATTTTCAGCTAACGTCACTACTCTCGATGCAGTTTGTATTTGAGTAAAAGGGAATTGGAAGGTCCAATGCTCAGGCGTTGTAGTATTCGAGGCTCTCTATCTAATGGTGTTTTCAGAATTTTATGAAAATGTTTTATTTCGATACAGTATGGCTCCAAAGTTGACAAAATATGAGTTTAGGACGTACCGGACACAGGTCGCTGTATGAGAACGAAACTATTCCCCGAGGTCGGATTTGCTTTAAACTGAAGAAGAATGTTGGTTCTAATTATGTAAAGGATTTGAGCTCTTGATCTTGTATGCTTGCCGAGATTTGAGCAACACAAAGTTGTCAGTATGAGGTGTCACATTTTTCAAAAGTAGGTCGAAATTTTAAAATGCTTATTTCTCAGCAACCAAGCAATACTTTTTGAAACGGAAAACGCCATTTTACTCAGACATGCCTATATTTTCTTTTACGACTGGTCTGAACGAGTTCTGTGACATACGTTTAAGCGGTGTTCTATGTAACGCAGTCGCCGCTTATGTGAAATGGCGCTTAAGAATGAAAAATATGTCGTGAGAACAATATGATGCAAGAAGTTTCCATAAAAAGTTCACGTTTTATATCACCGTTTTATATACTTAATTTCCCCAGTGCCATCTCTTCCAGCATCATTTTATCAAAAATTTAGTTAAAAAGATCCATCCACTTCATTTTATGCTGATTCAAATTGAAGATAAAATGCTTAACATTGTATTATAAAAACTTCAGCTGAACGTTTTCGAAAAATGATAGACATAGAAATGTATACGAAAAGAAGAAAACAACAAAGCTAGATTATAAAAAACACAAAAGTAATAGTTGAATAACATATCAAGAGGACTAAGAAGAACCGCTTTGCGACTATCGTTCTTAGTATAAGGTGCTACTAAGTCCTCTAACAGATTTTCCATTTCAATAACATGCAACAGTACAACTAGAACGAACACACGCATACAGATGAATAACAAAAAAAATCATAGTTATAGTTCTCATTCAGCTTTGTTACCATGTTCACAGTACATCTAATGCGTTTTTGTATGGCTACTGGCATGAACTTCGGTGTTTGTTGCTGTAGTACCTCCAACTACGACAGCTTCTGCATGATGAGCACTGGCCGATTTAGCTTGTGTTGTTATTACCGTAGTTGTTGTCGAAGCCAATCGACGGCTAGCATCTTACAATAGAAAAACAAAGCAGTGTAAATAACTTTTTATAAATTAGAAATTGTCAGAGAGCTACCAAAGGTTTGTATCTTACATCCTCTATCTGTTCTCATCAATATTATAGAAAAGACTCTAGCGTAGGCTTGTTTAGAAGTCAGTCGTTTCTCTTACCTTCTTGGCCTAAAGCAGCAACTTGATCTGTAATTGATTCAATTTTTGCATTTGTTTGAGCTTGTGCATCTCTCAAAACTCCCATTTTTAATCGATTTGCTTCTTCATTTAAATCATCAATACGTCGTCGTGCATTTTCCAATATTTGTTCTTGACGTAAATTTAGATCTTTTTCTAATGTTGATAAATTCAATGCTTTAGCTCCATCTAATTCTTCGACATAACTAAAAACGAGATGAGAGTTTAGCTTACATTAATGAATCCATCCTTTTCATACATACCTTTGTAATTTTAATTTATATTCTTGTTCAATTTCAGCTGATCGTACATTAGCGTCTTGTAGTAATGATTGTTGTTGAATTTGTGTTTCGGCAACAATTTTTGCTATAGCAGCTCGTACTTCTTCACTAATTTGTTCGGTTCGTTTACGTGAATAGTCTAAAACAGAGCTGATAATATTAAAAAATCCATTAAAAGATAAATCTAGACTTACCATCAATTTGTGTATGTGTTGAACCTAATCTAGCCATCAACTGATTCATCTTCGCTGTGTTTTCCATGCTAACTTTTGATTGTGTTTCAGTGCTAACGACAGATTTAACATGGACATTATCGGCAACAGCTGTATGAGCTGTAGCAGATTGAGAACCTGATGCAGCGTGAGTGTGTTGCGTAACTGAAGCCATTTTTGATTGCGAAGAATTAATAAATAAAAAAACAATTAATGAAAGAAAAGATGAAGATCTAGAAGCAAAACATAGACAAGATTTTAGTAAAAGTCGTATCGTTTACCTGTAGAATTTGTTTCAATAGAAACATATATACTTTGTTTGATAGAAGTTTACTAAAAGTAATATGATCGAAAAAATATGACTCGGTACCCTACCAGATTTTTTTAAAAATGTAAAAGTTCTAGGACTGTACTCATAAGTTTGTATGAACTGCCACGTTAACGTCGAAGTTCTGTTTGACGTCCAAATTTTCCAGACAAAAAATGTTACTTTACCGTACCACCTCTTAATGTACAATACTGCCAAAGTACACAGACATGCTCACAGCTTTTTCTTGTGCAAAATCGAATGATGGTCTATATTCATATTCTACAAATGCTCTTTCCTTTTATATACTATTATCTCTTCTGTGCTGATAACCGTCAGCAACGCTGAATATTTTTTTCTACTTTTCACTCTCCTTTTGTTTTTGTTATCTATTTGAAGAATGCTCGAAACACAATTCTCGTCGCTTTTTATCGTTGTTACATTTTAATTAATTGAAGCGTTGAAAATTTTTTATCTAATCGCTACTGATATACATCTTTATAATATAAACTGTACAAAATATATCTGCGTTCTATTTCATTTTCACATATGTATTTCTATATATAAGTGAAAATCAAATAGAACTTCTTGTTTTCCTCATGACTAACGGGTATCTTTCACTTTTTCTTCTAACAAATGTTCTAACAAATGTTCTAAGTTCTCGAAGAATCATCAAGAAAATTTTTTTAAAAGTAACGAAATGCAAGAACATTCACCCGTCAGGAATAAAAATAATTAAAGAGAAAAAAAACTGTAAAATATAAACTAACATATAGATAAGAGTTGAAAAAATAGTTTCAATCACGTTATTATAAATAGCAAAAGAAAAAAAAGTTGAAGATATATTCTTTATGAGTCATCTGCTGTTGTTTTCAAAACACTTCATCTTAACCTTATATACTGTGAAAATGTACGAACTTGTTAACTAATCTGTAGAACGCCCATGCATAGTTCGTCTATTATAAAATCTGCCCGTAAGATGAACTTTTATTACCGACAAAGCTCAGTTTCGACTCTTTGTTTACACAACCACTACAGTTCTAACAAAAACTTATATATACACTATCAGAAATATTAAACTTACATGTTATTCAAAGAAATGAAAAAAAATTTCTAAATAAGAATGTATAACGGACTTGAAAATGCAAATAACAGTGTATATTTTAGTGATAGTATGTGATGTCTGGTTTTTATATAAAACAATGCTGAACTACAAAACACTGAAGCGCACTGGTGTTTATATTCTCTGTTTTTTATTTGGTTTTTATTTGTTTTATTCGCTCTCTAGTACACTATATTGATAAGATGAATTTTCTTTTCTCTCCCTCTACAACAAACAGAGCATAGTTTTGATACTTACGTCTTATAACACGCGTATACACGTACTTTGATTTCTTCGTTTTAAAGTGAAAAAAATAAGATAATAATATGCACCACGTGAATTGTCGTCATTTCTTCTTGCTATATATGTTTATTTGCAAATATTTACCCGTTTTAACTTTTAGTCATACGTGCTATTTAATGGAAGGGTCCATTAAGTCCATCTATATGATGTTACAGGCTTCTTTTAAATGCAAAGTTCAGCCGTGTTAATTGATAACTGAACTTTGTAAATTTTGATGTGCAAACGAGTAACATTCGATGAAGTGATTCATATCGAATAGATAAATCGAGAACATTGGATACAAAGTCAAAGATTCTGCTTAAGATATTTCGTTTAAAAGTTTACAGTGCGGGTGGTGCTCGGAAAACAGCATACTCTAACATTATTCCAATTATCATTAACCTTTTTCGAAAAAGGAACGTTCAGTTTTTACTATCAGAATAGTTTCTTACAGTCGTGTATTCAAGAACGTCCAACATTAAAAAACATTAAAAAAAGAATCTTTTTTCCAGGCAGTAAAAGATCTGGATCTTCGGAAAGTCTCCTAGAAGTATCTCAGGTTGTACATTTTTTATCTTAAAGTGTAACTCCTGAGGGTTTTTTGTTGCTTGATGTTGAATCGTTTTGTTATATTCAGTGACGCTGTCTAGTGTTAATATTGTAAAAAATTTCGAATGAAAAGATTTTTGAATTCCAAAACAAAAAAACGAAAATATGCGTAAGTTTAGATAAACTACACGCATACACAAGATCGTTTCTGTTAACAAATAAAAGCAAGAAAAGTTTGTTAAAACAAAGAAATACAAAACAACATAAAGAGCAGTAGAGAAAGAGAACAACTTTGATCTCCAATCCCAAAAAGGTAAAAACACAGCGTCTTGACCTAGTTCAAGATGGGTAGGTACCAAACGTCTGTACTACTCTGTTGCTTTAAACCTTTTGCGATTTGTCTTACAAAAATCTACGAACGTTTACTGGTAAAATTAATGAATATAAGAAGTGTTCGGTAAATGTGTCTTTATGTGTCAAAGTTCATGAAGGTTCGATGTCTGTTGATGTTTTCTGTGTAGTTGTTCTAATTTAAGTAAATGCAAGGAGTGAATTCAGTCAAGAAAAATAAGACATCTGCAGGATGAAGATAGTTTTATTCTAAAACAGGAGAATAGGCCTGTAGCAACAAATGTAAATGTCACAACTTTGGTCAAAAAAGGGCCATTTTACATTTAAAACGTTTCTTGTATCAGCTGCGTCAGAACAGAAAAGGATGATACATAAAGGATGCACGCGGTCTGTTTGCTTTTTTTTCTTTCCCTTCTGTGTATATTCTGTGCGCTGGAGAACAATTTTGATATACATTTATAATAGAGCTTTAGCGTATAACGCATCTTCTTTATCTAACATACGACAAGATGCGCACACATTCGGTCTAAAAAGAACTTGCGCAGAAAGGTTCACACTACAAAAGTTAAATGAGCAAAAACTGTAAGTTAAATGATGTTTCGGACATCATTTAACTCTAACTCTCCAACCATAAACTGAGCTCAGTAACCAATAATATGGATCCATTAGACATGGGAGTTAGTGCCGGTTTTATAGGCAAACAAACATCTGAGGTGGTGACTATTTTTACTGACCGACCGACCTTACTGACCAAATTTGATTGGTGTAACCATGGAGTAGACCAATCAAATTTGGTCAGTTAAGTCAGTCGGTCAGTAAAAATAGTCATCACCACATCTGATTTTCGACTCAATTTTTCTGTTTGAGCTTAGAAAGTCAAATGTAGAACGTAAATTCAAACTGGCCGGCTGTTAGAAAGCTGCAACCTAAGCAGCACAATTTTAGGGGAAATATCAAAATCTTATTGGTGTGTTAAAGATTTAGGTGTGAACGCTCTCGAAGTTAACTTCGAGTTAACTCGGAATTAACTCTGAAAAATTTGTAGTGAAATTTGTGTGAACGTGGCCAAAGAAACGAGACAAATTTTTTATCAAACAAATGGAAAGAGAAGTAAAGACAATTGCTTGTTCTCTTGCCTTTCTGAATGTGTCGTCCTTGTGTCCCACATACAGATTTTTATATGCGACATTAAAAAGAAGAAGATAAAGCGCTGTACGCTAAAATTCTAATAGAGCTCTACCGTTTAACGTATCTTTATCTTTTTCTTGATGTCGCATGCAGATATCTGTATGTCAGATATAAGAGAGCTCTACCGTTTAACGTATCTTTTTCTTGATGTCACATGCAGATATCTGTATGTCAGACATATTCTGTTCTGGCGCAGCTGATACAAGAAAAATTTTAAATATAAAATGTCTCTTTTTTGACCAAAGATCTAACACTTTCTACAACATCTAGTTTTTAAAGTATAAACAATAGTCTGTCTTGTTCATTTTAAACTACAAAACTATACCACAATTTCACAACTTCAAATCAATGGGTGGTAATAAACGAAAATTGCCTTCAAATGCGATCTGCAATAATACAGAACATGATAAATGTCATGGGGTCGCGTCGTATAAATTATTTAACCTTAACACGCCCGGAAATTTTCATGACCTAGAACGCCCAAAGCGGTCATTTTGACCGTTACCGTTTTTTTTTAAAATTTTATACTTAAAAATGGTTCTGAATTCAAAAATGAATTAAACATTCTGCAAAAAATAATTTTTGTGGCACAAATTAAAAGTTATGACATAATTTACTTTTAATAAATTGTATGCAGTTTGTTTTATTAAGGATAAAAATCACAAAACGGTTAAAATGACCGCTACGGGTGTTCTAGTGTTAAATCACAGACATATTTCTCAAAAAGTAATAAATGCTTTAAAAGAACAAGATTTATTAAAATTACAAGCGAATTTTTTATGTAATCTTTGTGTTAGCATAGTCGGTGAATAGTTATCAGAAGATAATGAACGACCTAACAAACGCCAGCGTTTAATACCGCATACGAACAGTATACAGCAACATATTCATATTCAGACAGATTCTAGTGATTCCATGAGTTTTTATGACAATGTGGTATCTAAGGCACTCCGTGATGACAAGCTCAGCGAGGAAGACAAATTAGTTTTGTTTGATGCTGTTGGAATTAACGTTAAAAATCAATGTAAGAATGACAACACGTTACGCGATTGTATTTACCATATCTCCCAAAACACTAGAATCTCTCAGCACAACGATGTTAACAAAGTTTATTCCTTCTTCCATACTTAAATTATTGAATCAAGTATTTATTTTACAGAATTATCAACAAGGATCTTCTGACAGTCGGCCAACGTATCAAATATGTAAAATATATGAAATGTTATTTTCTGCTTCTAATGGAAATTGTATAAGGCCATTAAGCTTTTCTGAATCATTAATGATTTATCTATTCGCTGGTAGTAGCTTATCTGTTAAAATACTCGATGCGTCGAGCCCAAGTAGTAGCTATGAAACCATTCATAGATGGTATCAGAAACAAGGTAATAATAATTTAGTACTTCCAAAAGGTGATATAGAAACAACCTTCGACAATAACCAAATTATTGGGAAATCCTGTTCTGTATTTAATCCAAATAAACTTTCAGGTGTTTCAACAACTGTTATTCATGCGGTTATTAGTGAAGAATTACGTATACAAAAACAAAGTTTAGGACTAGGTTTATGTTGTAACGAAAAAAAAATTCAAATTGCTTGTAGACAAACCACGAAAAAGCTCAATAAATCAATAGAAAGTAATGATCTTCTACTACATTTTCTTGACGAACGAAAATATTTTCAATCAAGCTTTGAATCATTCATAACAATATTGAAACAAAAAAGCCTATAGATAGTAATGGGCATGATTTAATTGATGAAATAGTTAAACAAGATGAAATAAAAGATCAAAAAATTTGTTCGTCATGTAAGTAGTTCATTGATTACTCATCATGCTTATAGACGGTAGCTGATATGTCGTTATTATTTGGCTATTCGTCCTAGTGGAAGTAGAACCAGTAATACCGGTTTCACAAAAAAATTTGAATGTTTTAAGTGAAGCTGTTTACAGTAGCCATAAACAAAAGTGTACGAATTGTAAAATTCAGTTATTAAAAGCAACATCTACTGACCGAGTATCTTCATCAACCTTTTATAAAGGTTTAAATGTCAGTAAAAAACTATCGAAGACATTTGATCAAATACCGTCATATTGTCCTAAAGAAAAATTGAATATCATAGTTGGAGAACCAGAATTCGTTAATCTGTCTTCCTTAAATGCTGTTAAAGATATTTTATTTAATTTACGAAATTCTCATCTTCATTCGGACAGTAATCCCGATAATGAGAGAAAATGGATGTCAGTCGGCTAGCTTTTTTTTATTCCATTCCTTTCCTTCAAACTACGAAGGTAGGTAATAAAAGTAAATCTCTCTGTTGCATTTGTGCATAATTGGTGAATCCTGGATTACTTGAACTATATCATTCTACCTTTACACGATATCGGTTAACACGGCAGAGGCAATGTCTCATGGACCAAATCTGACCGTTTCTCGCTATACAGACCTGTATGATGAGCCTGTTACTCGCCTACTTGCGCCCATCACTGATTATCAAGATATGCCTCTAATTTCACTTGAAGAATCAATCGAATCAGTCTCTCATTCATTTGATCGGATTGAAGGTAATGTGTGGGTAGCCAAAGAAAATTGTAAAACTCCGACTGACGGTCTCAACCAAGATGAGTCCGCATCGATTCACTTATACACGATGCAGTTTGGATTAGATCTTTCTCTTTACCACGCCCTAAATAAGAACCTACGCTGAAAAAAACTCTCTACTCTGAAAAAAACAAGCACCTATCCGCTGTAAGTAAGCGTCATCTTATGCAGTTTTTGATGCTCTTTCAAATGGAATAAGTTTCTTTATACGTCACCGCTTTCATTTCTGCGCTAATGCTTTGCGAGAGAAAAATGTGGAAATCTCGCCAAAGGGGGCAAGGTACACTGTAAGGTTGGAAATTATTTATGGAAAATGCTCGGCGAATTTCAAAGAGTACCTATGGGAATTCCGTGGGGATTTTCCAGTTTATAGAAAATCGAATTTCCAACAATCTAGAAAATCGCCGTTGAATTTCCATAAATAATTTTCAAGAATCTGGAAATTCCTCATTGAATTTCCAGTTTG
>CAJNOQ010007861.1:0-11807 GCA_905250885.1 Didymodactylos carnosus
AAAGAGAACATATATACTAAATACATATGTGAGCGAATTGCAACGGCATTGCACCGTTAGAAAAAATATCAAAGATAAATAGAAAAAAATTCAGAAATGTGCATTCGATAGAGGAATGTCGGTTGTCTATGAGTATAATATTTTTCCTACGCTTGGTATGGTGACGACCGTGAATCAGAAGGTTTTCTAGAGTTACGGAAATCCTTAGAGTTTTGACAAAAGAAAAGGTTATTTCTTAGATGAAAAGTACAAGTGTCATATAACGTTCGAAAGAACTCGTCAATACGCATCGAATGGTGTATGTGCGGCTGTAATGCGGCACATGTGCAGGCCTTTGTGCTAGTTAGAATCGTTTTCTATAACGTATGATACGTTTTTTCCTAAAATAATTCCGTGATAATTCCCAAAATAAATGGAAACATAGGTAATCGATCACGCTGAATCTCGTGGTAACGTTATTTTTCAAGAAAGTGTCAAAAACCTAGTGTAAACGTACATTAGGTGAAATATTGCATTTTTGTCTATTTTTGGCGTAAAATTAAAAAACTCATAACCCAGTCAAGATCTAACCAAATTCCGTCAGAATAACAAGATGTACTCTTTTTTCCTGCATGATACGGTGCAGCGCAATAAAAGCTTTAAACGTCAATCTAAAGTAGTTTGGTTTTTGACAAGGTGTTGTAGAAATCTTCTGAAGTACAAGAATGTTTTCTGCTATTGTTAAGTAGAAAAGATATAGAGCAGGTAAAATAGACTACATCCTGGTATTCTGCCGTAATTTGGTTGGATTTTGACTGGGTTATGAGTTTTTTAATTTTACGCCAAAAATAGGCAAAAATGGAATATTTCACCTAATGTACGTTTACACTAGATTTTTGACACTTTGTTGTAAAGTAATTGTTCCCGCGAGATTCAGCATGATCAATTACCTATGTTTTCATTTATTTCTGGAATTACCACATCTAAAGAAGTATTGATCCTGCGACTCTCAGGCATTCCGATGCCATGGCTAAACCACGAAAAACTAAGAGTTCGCCTAGTTTCTGTTCTGGAAAGGAGATTTTATGATTCAGGAAACAGTAACCGGCATTGTACTTTGGCGCCGATAATAATTACGTTTTCATTGGTTATCCAATAAGCTGACTGATTAACTGTAGTTTGTTCTTGGTTAAGAGTAAACCATTCCGTCAGATATTCAGGTTAGAAGAAGTGTTCCAGAAAAGTAACTCTAACCCGAAACTAAAACAAATGAAAGATAGTCATGTCCTAGTTTGCTGTAGAAGCCATTGTGATATGCGCAGAGCGACGAAGGAGCCATAACGCCTTTTTAGCCTTTCCAGTGCACGTTTGCGCGTCGAAAAATTGAAAATACGAGAAGGGTCTTAAAAGCCGAAAAACTTTCCCGTTTCGAAAAAAGTTGAACACTTTTTCTCGTTTTTATTTTGAAACTCTCAAACAGCTTTTTTCTAACTCAGCGTTGAAAATCGAATTGGAAAATGTGCCTTTTACACTTCCCATATGTAATGTCATTCCACGAAAAACTCATCTTCAAGGATATCTCTACTTTTGGAGTTCGAACAGAGACCGCTCGAAGGTGTCCAGATGCTGCTGCTCTACTTTTTTGTTCTTACCTGATAATCACTGTTTATTTCTCTCCAGAAAGCGCTAGCAATTTATTTTACTACAATGTTTTTTTCTTTTGAATTTTTGTTATATTGTTTGTGTTATAAAATATAGAACAAACAGTTTCGTCAATGATGATGCAAGCAGAATTAGGGAGCGATTGCTACTCTGATAGACTTTTAATTCGAGAAGATACAAGTCTTTTTCGTCAATTAAACTCCCTCAGATAACGAAACTTCCTTAATGAATCGCTGCTGATAAACATCTTAATCCTTGTAGTCGAACGATGTGAACTGAACACAGAGAGAAAAAAAAGAAACACTTGTATATCAGCATGAATAGGAGTTTTCGAAGCACAACAGAACGCGTCTCGATGTCTCTTTCAAACAGAATGAAAAGAGACGCATCTAGGCGCGACAAACTTTTTGCGACTACAAAACTCCTAGAGAGTTGTGAAATATAACAATTTGAAGAGCAAGTCTTACTCTCCCAAACAGTGAACAGTGTATCTTTCATCTTTTAGTATCACATTCACCCAGAACTATATGCTCTTTGATTATGTCCGATAATAACGCCGTTTACCTTAGTTGTATTGAGATTCTATTCAAAGGACATCTCAGAATAATAATATTTCCAACAACATAAACAAATATTCTGATGAAAAGTCATATGTGAAAAGATTGGCTGATAAACACGAACAAAACCAATCAGTTTTTTATAAGCGCTTTTTTTAATATTTCGCTTCGTTATTACGAAAAGATAATTTTTATTAAATCAGCATTTCTAGAGGGAGAAGAAGCGCCTGATGGCATTTTGTTTGAACAAGAAAATGAACTGCATGTGTGACTGATGGAGGAAGCAGAGTAAAAATAAATTTATAGATGAAAACCACTAGCGTCCACAAGAATTCATCTTGATTGTGGCGACTAACCACAATGTTTAGCGATGGCTTATCTTGACCTTTCAAGAAACAATACCATCAATGATACTTAGTATCCTTATTAACAGTTTCTGTGTGATGGTGAATGTAGCTCCTTCATAAATCGGTCGATGAAAAAAGAACGTTCATCATTATTATTTCCAAAAGAAACACATCATAACATAACAACTGTTGATAAGTAATATAGTTTAAAAGGCTTCATTAGGGCTACATTCATTCAGGTTGTAAAATGAGTTTTCTTTTTATTTAATATTTAATATTACAATAAATAAATCTAATTTTTTCCGTTCAATGTAGCCCTTTGGAGTTACATTAGTTTTCAAAATGAAGATAGTAGCTTTTTATAATAATAAACTGGTTGTTTATTCAGCTCTTTTTTTTTCTACCAGTACCGCTTGCCAACAATAGAAAATCTTGAGGGTTGTGGCTCTGCAGTTCTGGTAATATTGCACCATATTCGGCCAGAATCAGAGCAGAATCTGCCAATTCGTAGAGAGCATCTGAGTGTGAAAGAGAATATAGTGGATTCTAGTTGAGCTCTGGTAGGATTACACCAGAATCTTAGTGATGATGTATGTTTGATCGTGTCGAATTCTGGTAATTTCCACGGAATTGTGGAACTTGACACTGTTAGAGTTAGAGTTGAAAAACGTTGAGCGGAGTTGGAGCTGGACTTGGATCGGAAATTTGAAAACGGAGTTGGAGTTGAAAGTCAGCGGAGTTGCCCAGCCCTGGAGCGGATCGTGCAAGATGAGGCATGATCATACTGTATGATTGTACATGAGCACATATGATCTTGAATAATCATATTACTTCATATATATGAAATGGTACGATCGGTCTACGAATCGTGAGCCCGGAAAAGCCACAGGGTTCGGATTATAGGATTCGTACAACGACGATCTTATCTGATCTTAGAAGTTTGTGCGTGCGAAATACTATGATTTCAAAAGATCGTACGTATGGTTGTGCCGGATCATATACGATCTTACGTACAAATAACATGATTCTTTCTTTTTTATCTAGCTAGTTTGCGGCCTCTTTTCCATGTTAGTTTACTCTCAATCTTTTAATCATACACCAGAGATACAAAAGTTGCCTGGTTTAAAAGCTGTTTAATTGTTTATGTTTATTAGATAAATCAAAATAACATATACTTGAGAAATTAATAAACTAAAATCAACAATGAAAAGAATAGGGATTGGAAATGCGTGCTAATTGTCATAGATATACTCGACCTGTCTAGTCTGTCTAACTATCCGTGTCCATGGTTGTACTTGCTGCTGGAGGTAGCGGCGTGGATAACATTATTTGTTGCTGCTTCTTTAACTTTATTCTTGAATCACATAACAATTGCGCTAATGTTTGTTGTAGACCATTTTTGTAAAATACATCCCAATGATTCAATGATATTCTGTATTTTGAAAGAATAGCATCTAAAAAGGAAAGTAATATTAGTGATTCTTCGACAGAAATTAGCTATACCTTTTAGTATTTGAAATCGAGCAGGTTCTAATGGAGGTCGTGAAAATCTTATTTTCTAATACGATTGATTCGGCTAAAGGAAAAGACAAGTGGTGATGGTGACTTTATTCAAAAATTTTATCCATGTCCAGATTTATGAAACGATAATCTTTTTTTTTTGTTCGATTAGCTATTGATGGAGAAACTTGTAAAAACTCAAATTTAACATCATCATCTTTAAGTTATAATCAACTGCAATGTAAAGATGAACAACTAACTTCGGTTCATATTAGAATGCAATCGTACTGATATAGCTAAACACTTTATTATGAAATATTCTTGTGATTTTGACTGGAATATACGACTTTGTGTTCACAGTCTTTAATTCATGATCCACATAAACGGCTCTTTTAACGATCGTCCGCTAACACGTTCAAAGAAAACGCCTTTTCGTGTCGTTTCTAACGATTTCTTTCCCCTGGGCAGTTGTCGGTCGGTAAAAATCCGAACCATTTCCGATCAACCGTTACAACTGCATTCCCTCATATGTCGATCAGGTTGTCAAAACACCAATTATAAAATGACTTTTAATGTTTTTGAGTAATAATTGAATTTTTGAACTTTCGTCTCGTGTTTCTCAGCGACGAATCTTTTGTTCTCGAGCCGGTATAAGAGACAAATTTGTAAAACCCATAAGTAGAATTCAATGAGAATTAAGCATATCCCACAATGTTCTGGCCAAGATGAATACCATCCATTGCAGATATTGCAGATCCATTGCAGGATGTCAGCTAATGGATCTATAATTAGTTGGATGAGTGTTATCACTATCTTTGAAAAGTGGATGTATAACTTCTAACTTGCATTTATCAGAAGAAATACCGTTAGATAAAGAAAAGCTACAAATATGTGCAATATCAATGGCTATAACAGGCCCAGTTTTATGCAAAATATTTAATGTTATTCCTTCATTAGTTGCCTTGTTTTGATTTACTCTACTTAAACAGTACTGAGCTTCGCACACAGGTATTGTGAATACATACTAGAGGTATTAGCAAAATGTCATACACTAGATCGGCTTTTCGAGTATCATTGTAGCAGCGAACGCCCGCGGAATCTTTCAGAACCGTTACACCTGTCGAACGTGTGCGTTTAAAAAGTGATTTAAAAAATTTCCAGCATGATTTATTTCATGCATTTGTTTTTCCTACAAGACGCGCGTAATTCAAAAATCAAGTACTATTTTATTTTTAGCTTTATATATGATTCGATAGTGAATTTGAAGCTGAGCACCAATATCGCCTTTTTAGCCTTTCCAGTGCACGTTTGCGCGTCGAAAAATTGAAAATACGAGAAGGGTCTTAAAAGCCGAAAAACTTTCCCGTTGCGAAAAAAGTTGAACACTTTTTCTCGTTTTTATTTTGAAACTCTCAAACAGCTTTTTTCTAATTCAGCGTTGAAAATCGAATTGGAAAATGTGCCTTTTACGCTTCCCATATGTAATGTCATTGCACGAAAAGTTCATCTTCAAGGATATCTCGAAAGCGGAGACCTCATCGGCAAAAGCTATCTAGTTTTTTTGGTAAAAGATAGAATGTTCATTCTTGCGCCATTCGAGCGGTCTCTTCGAACTCCAAAAGTAGAGATATCCTTGAAGATGAGTTTTTCGTTGAATGACATTACATATGGGAAGCGTAAAAGGCACATTTTCCAATTCGATTTTCAACGCTGAATTAGAAAAAAGCTGTTTGAGAGTTTCAAAATAAAAAGGAGAAAAAGTGTTCAACTTTTTTCGCAACGGGAAAGTTTTTCGGCTTTTAAGACCCTTCCCGTATTTTCAATTTTTCGACGCGCAAACGTGCACTGGAAAGGCTAAAAAGGCGACATTGGTGCTCAGCTTCAAATTCACTATCGAATCATATATAAAGCTAAAAATAAAATAGTACTTGATTTTTGAATTACGCGCGTCTTGTAAGAAAAACAAATGCATCAAATAAATCTCATCAGGGAAGATGAGAAATCAGGTTTTTTTGAAGTATAAACAATGCTTTTCTTTCGACTTAAGAAACTATGAAAAGTACATTCTGATTTTTCGAGGTATAGACCTCCGATATTCGCCTAGGGTGGCTCGTTTTTGATGGAAATTTTACCATTTCTGAACTTTTTCATTCCGGTTTGTGCACGTTAATAAAATATGTTCGTACAACGTTCAGTCTTTCGTAGACTCTTCGTTGCTGAGCCGACTACTATTCCAGTTTGTTTGATTTTGTGAGAATGTTTGGACAAAAACTTTGCAACGACCACATGCAATAACAGACTGCTTTGTCGTTGCCGAATACGACAACAAATGGTGCTAGACTAAAGTGATATATGTTGATTAATTCTCGAACGAAATTTCTTAAGCCGTTTACATACACCAGATTCACGACTAATCTTCACATTTCCTTCAACAGCTGATGAATTTCTAGTTGAATCTGACTCAATCTTATATTCTCTAGTCAATCCACTGACTCCAGATATTAGACAAAAACAAAAATATAGAATTAGTCAACCTTAACACGATAATATTCAACCTTTAGTTGAATAGTCATAACTTCATATACAGTTGAACATTTCAATAGTCGGAACTTTTCTTTCTTTCTATGCATTATTCTGCTGCTGTCTAGCGATTTCCATGTTCCCAAAATAAATACAGAGTAAATTAAGAGAGTGTTCGCCAGCCCATCAAGAAATCAAGTCACGAGTGAAAAATTAACATATACTTTTTATTTCATATTCAGATTCTGCTATCAAAACTGGGGTTATGAAAAATATGAAAAAATTTTCTGACTTATTCCGGCTGAGTTCTAGAATTTACAAAATGAGCACAATCGTCGATTTGCAAAAAGTAGCCGCCTCTAATATTTTCACTATAACTCCTTCATTTTTTATCCGTTTTGTTCGAGCAACATCAAATTCGAAAGCCCAATAAAAGTGAACAAAATCAGGTAGTTCCGAACTTTTCTGAAGTAGGAAGTGACTGTTTAAAACTCACATCAGTTGGAGAACTGGGATTTTGAAGGGTCAAAATTTTCGAGAAAATGCCACCTTTGGCCCTCTAAACAGGATTTTGCTAACAATTCGAAGGTCACATAACATAGAGAATTCAATTTTTCACGAACTGAGCGCTAAAACTTTATTTTAAAACTAGTGCAAAACTTCTAAAACTTGAAAACAAGATGGTAGGCCAACCACGAGTTTTCAGCTTTTTGAGATTTTAGTCATCAAAACTTCACTTAAGAACTAAAATCAGGTGATGTTTGGAATCAGCGTCAAAAACTGCATCAGACCATGCGCCTTTGAGATTTTTTGGAGAAATGAAAAATTTTGACATTTTTATTTTCAGTTTCCACGTAGATTTTGGCAGAGTTTTTCACTTCAGTTTTGATAGTGGAATCTGAATATGAAATAAAAAGTATATATCAATTTTTCACTCGTGACCGGTGTTAGGCAAGATACTCGATCGAACAGCGAAGTCTCTCTTAAGATATCTGCCTATTCAGTATCGAAAGCAGGCTTTAAAAATGCAGAAATGATAAAATTTCCGTCAAAAACGAGTAATCCTAGGTAAAAATCCAAGGTTTAAAGCTCGACAAATCCACATATAATTTTTTTAACATTATATTCGAAATCAGCATCGGAAATAGTATAGAAGATATTATTTTCATGAAATTCTACGTTAAAAGTACTTCAAATAGCACTGGTTCTTCAGAAATCAGTATCTCAAGAAATCTGGATCATGCAAACTTTTTTTGCTCAAAATAAATATTATATGAAGTGCTGTTTCATTTGAAGTCAGCCTTGGATTTTTCTCTGTGAGGGGAAATCCAGGGGAAGCGTAATAAGTTGGTAAAAAAGACGTATTTTGCACGTTTCTCCTGGGAAACTAAAATTCAATTAACTTTCAGCATCAACAGCTAGACCTACGATTTGCTCAGATCGTCTCAGCTCGACGTTCTACAAAAGCTATGAGATCAAACGTTTGTGAACCATGATACTCTCTTTACATTTACTCTCTTAAAAAAAACAGCATCAGTTCGAAGAAGTCATATGAGAAATAAAACGATTGCTGATGTTAGTATTGTTGACCATATTGCTGTGTGTTGGAATAAGAATTATTATTATGATTGTAATAATAACCTGGTTGTTGATTATACTGTTGTTGGTATTGTTGTTGTGGATAGGCTACTGATGGGTCCGCTGGATAGCCGCCGCCGCCAAAACTTGTGCCGCCGTAATTCGGAGTAAAGCCGGATGGTGGTTGAAACGATCTTTGATTAGCAGTTATTATTGTTGGATTAGCTTCATATTGTGAAGCTCCAATTTGGTGGAAAAAAGATTCAAGAGTAGAATTAGGTGGCCTAGACTGGTTGGAGAAATTATTTGAAGGCGACTGTTGATAAAAGTCTTGATTAGGAGGATTTTGTTGATAATAGTATGACGCTAGATCTTGTTGTTGCCAAGATGATTGATCATAGTTTTGCTGACTGTATGGCTGATTAATAGGAGTTGCTTGCTGATTAGATTGAGGATGCGACATGTAAAGATTATTTGGTTGTTGATTCCTGTCAACATCATGTTGATCTACTGGAAAAGTATAAGTATTTTGTTTTGCTTTCTCAATTTCAGACATTAAAGCATTTTTAAGCAGATCGACTAAAATTAGTTTAATATAGATGCGCAATAAGAGTAAAGTGTACATATATTTACCATTAGGATTTCTGCTTGGTGGAACTAAATATACTCCAGTTTTTGTTATACAACTTGTACGATATGGCCGTTGCTTTTTATTTGTTTCTGTTTCAACACCGTAAGCAACATCCCTTAAAACCATTTCAATATCTTCACCTTCTCTTGTTATGTGTTTTAATAAATGTGTGGTGAACATTCCATTTCGATTGTTGGATGAGCCATCTGATGCTGTTTGACCTGGTGCACAAGCAAATGCAATTAATGACCCGGATGGTGCTATCATTTGATTTAATCCACTTGGAAGTATTGACCGACTTCTAGCTGCATTCGGCACACAATAATTACGACAACAATCAAGTAAAAATACAATAACATATGGATCTTGGGCGGACATTTTTTCTAATACTCGTTGGGCATTTATGGCATGATATTTCATGTCATTCTGATCGTATATACGATCATCATCACATGGAAGTAAATAATTTTGGTCTTCCCACTGTGTACCATGACCAGAAAAGAAAAACACGACAAAATCATTGGGCTGTATTGATCTAACAAATCTATCTATTGTTTGATCCATTTCTCGATATATTAAGTCTGTTTTCTTTGTTACGTGAAATTCAATACTTTCCAATGCTCTACTTAAATCATTAGCATCATTCACACAATTTTTTAAAGGATTTTGTGTATATTTATTATTGCCAATTATCAGGGCTAATTTACGTGGATTATTGGTTGTATGCATTGATAATATATAATGTGAGAAGAAAAATTTATTATATAGTTAATTTTTGTCACTTGGGTCTTTAAATAATGTGTTCAGTATTTTGATCTTCTTTGATTATCAAACATAGAATAAATATATCTCTAAAATATTCTCCGCTCTCTCTAGTATAATTGTAAATAAAAAACGTTAGAAATATCCATTGTTACTTTTTTGTAGGCCCATTAGACAAAAAAATGAAAGCCTTCCGGTGGCAAAAATAATTTGTACGGTTGATAAAAATCCTTTTTCACGTTGTATAGGTACCGACAAAATATGAAAACTACATCAATGAATGGAAGAGACCGCGGGCTACATTTTGGTAAAAGAATAATTTTGAATAATAATTGAATTTTGAAAAGCTTTTTCCTTAGGGTGAAAGCGCAACTTTAAGCCAAAAGTGTCATATTCTTCAGTGTGACTCTCCATCTTCATCCATTTTCAAAATAATTTTTTTATCAAAATGTGGCTCGCGCTCTCTTCTATCCATTGATGTAGTTTTCATATTTTGTCGGTACTTATACAATGTGAAAAAGGATTTTTATCAACCGTACAAATTATTTTTGTCATCGGAAGGCTTTCATTTTTCTGTCCAATGGGCCTGCAAAGACCAACAATAAATATTTCTAACGTTTCTTATCTACAAATATACTAGAGAAAGCGGAGAATGTTTTAGCGCAAACCACTTGCCAAATGCTTTTTTCATTACCGAGTTATGATTGAAGCAAGATCGTACAAATAATTTTTGCTGCTAGTGTATAGTCTTCATAACTGGGTCCGTCTTATTAATGCTTATATGTTCTTTCATTTATTTATTTGAGCTTTCATCAGATGCTTTTAGAACTTTCATAGCTAACAAAGCTTTTATGATGCACAAGCGTCTCTTTAGGAAGTCTCACCTTTATTTATCAATGTTTTTAATTCAAGGAATTTTAAGTCAAGGCTCTTCAAGGCTTATTCGGAAAATAATCAAACCGTACTGTTCTGAATAACTGCACATGTTAGAAGATAACTTCCGACTCAATAGCTCTCCTTATCAATAATCAGAAATAACAAATTTTATTTACTTTTTAATCGGATAGTGTCGAAATCTGTCAGAATTGCAAACTCTTTTATTTCCTAAAATGGAACCGAGTGTTGTTATTGATCCTTCAATGCAGAGCCAATGCAGAGTCGAAACTGTTATACCAACCCGATAAGCCAATTGATTTATCTACTAGCAGTTTAATTAGCACAATGACAGTCTATTTGCAAGTGTGTTTCGAACTCTGCTTTAAATGTTGTATTTGTTTCTTTCTTGTTTTTATAACACCATCTTGTTACAAGAGAAAAACGAGAAAAAATGCATGATGCAGTAAAAAAAAAAAATGGCTTTTGTGTTTTTTTCTGTTCTTCACCTTGTCATGTATGACAAAAACCTTAACATGAATTGCTTGTGACGTTGTAGTAGGTGTTGTAGACGATTTGAGATAAAACGTAAATTTCCTTTTTTCTTTCTTTTCTTATCAATAAATCCTTTTTGTGTTAAAGAAAAAAAAAATCTGGCACATGAGAGTAAATTCATAGGATGACGAATAGTTTTATTTTTACTGAAAAAATATGTTTTACAACGGCCATTTAGTTACAGAAAGTTTCATAGTTCCGTCAAATTCATCCAACCTACTTCAGAATATCGGGAAATACTCTATTTTATCATTTATTGTAAAGCTCAATAAATGTTGAAAAAACCAACAGAAAATACTTTAGTTTCTAGAAAGGTTTCGCAGAAACCTTCATAGAATAACTAAAGGAATTTTTTGTTGTTGTTTTACGTATAGAATCAGAATGAGCAGATAAAATAGAGTATTTACTGACATTTCGAAGTAGGTTGAATGAATTTTGACGAAACTATGAAATTTTTAATTTTTAATGAAAATAATCAAAAATGGGTGTAACCTATCTTTTCATTCATTTCTGACATTCACAAATCCAACCACTTCAGGAAAAACGTTCGTAGCTCCCGAATCATGAACTTTCAAGATGTCGCTTAGATCCGGTTTTGTAGAGAATACTTCGGGTTATACCTATGAAAAGAATCCATAGATTTCTATGTCAGTTTTCAGAGAATCGGACTGGGTTTCCACATATCCTCTAAAAAACGAGTCTTTAAAATTTTTCCCAAATTCGATTTTGTTTATGATGGTATAGCTTTAGGTCTTGGCTAGCGAATGATGGAATTCCCAAGTCTCTGTCTTTTATTCAATAAATAACCACGGGTCTTGTATTTTGGCACCGGTAGTAGTAACT
>CAJNOQ010007862.1:0-11806 GCA_905250885.1 Didymodactylos carnosus
CCCGATCAGGATGGGTCCGACACTGCAGTAAAGTCGGAATCTGTCCACTCCCACCTTCGCGTGGGAATACTTGTACAACATCATATGAAATGAGATCTTCAGGTTACACGTGGTCATTCGAAAGTCTAATCGGCCATTCTTTGAATGTCACGTCGCTTCTCTTTTACAAGAGATTTTCATTCAACAAGTGCAAGCCTGTTTGTCTATGCAGTTTTATCGCATTTCTGGTCCAATAGAGCTCTACCGTTTAACGTATCTTTATCTTTTTCTTGATGTCGCATGCAGATATCTGTATGTCAGACATAAGGGTACATACAGAAAAGAAAGCATAATCTGCATGCGACATCAAGAAACAGATAAAGATACACTAAACGGTAGAGCTCTAATTAAAGATTCGTTTTCTAATTTCATCAAGTCCTGTTTCATAATGTATCCGTCAATATGTTTACTATGTTTCATTTTTCGTTTATCTTCCACGCGATGAATCATCAGAAACACGTGTAGTTTACAAACTATTGTCGCTTTCTGTTGATGTAAGTCAGGGTATTGAAGTTATGGTACAGCTCGGTTGAGCACTTCTGCAATAAAATAATTATTGAAAAATACTTTTGAACATCTTTAAATATACATGAATAACACATAAAAATAACAATTGTTGTATTTCAGAATTTTGTGTATACGGATATTTTACACGAGGGCTGCAGTGAATGACAATTGCAAACTGCTTCACATACTTACATCGTTCAATAAATTCCGCCCCCTCGTTTGAAACTCGGAGTAAGTTACTCCAAAATCACTTACTCGGAGACCACTTACTCCGAGTAACTGGAACTCAGAGTTAGCAATCTTGAAGTAGATCAAAGACCCGGAGTAAATAAAACGAATTAAGTAATGTTCTATAAAGTAAGCTAAAAGTATGTTAATAATGAGACCATAAACATGAATTTTGCCGTATTAATAGTTTTAAAAGCCGTTTATGAAACACATTTATTATAGCTATGACATAAAAGAATCGAAAAGGCCTATATTTAAGGTTTAGTTTATCAATTAAAAAGGAGATGCGGTATTTGTAAATTGTTATATTTTTAAAAAAAGTTTCTAATTTTTATGCTAATCCTACAAGAGCAGAATCTCGAAATGTTAAAATATTTGTTGATGATAGTTAAACACAAGTAAAAAGAAGTTAGAAAAAGCGTTAAACGAGAGAAATTTTTGTTCATAACTTTTTTTTTGGTGAGTACTTTTGTTACAAATAGAATTTTGTTTCGAAAACTGGGAGTAAGCCCCTAAACTTCCCCCGCCCCCCTTGAAAAATTTGTGACGAAAACACTGAATACGTGAGTATGTGGTCTTTTCAATTTGAAAAAATATGAGAAAAGTGGCTTAAAACGAATGTCACATAATTCACCAGTTGCTTGATCAATGTACTCTCTTGTTTTCTGTACAAAAAAAATTTATTGGTAAAGAAATTATTTGAGACATTAAATTATATGACATATAGCCTAGTTGTAAAAACTGAGACACAAAACTTTATAAAGTAAACAAAAAGTCACAAAAAAAACACCTTCATTAAACAACAACTTCATCAAACAATTTTGAAACCAATGTAGAAAAGTATTTACTATAGAAAAGGAATGTTAATATATGAACGGAATGGAAACGCATAATTCAGGTTGACATCACAAAATAAGTAATAGCATATTCTAAATATATAAAAAATAGCACAAAGTGCACGTGGTATAATTAATTTAAAAAAATTAAATGTAAATTGGGCTGACTCAACTATCAATGTACAAAACAAAAAGTAGTTATATGAAACACTGATCACTTGTGTACAATATCAGCGCGTTATAAAGTCGTCAAAAGAGGTATAGCAACATTCAATGTAAACATATGTATTTAAAACAAAAAAACGATTCATAAAATATTCAGTGCACTAATTTACTCCACATACAAAAAGTTGAAACTACAGTCAACGTTATTAAAAACATGGAAGGATTCGTTATGTTGGAGCTGAGCTAAATATGTAAAAACAACAACGAAAATGTCGAATAGTGTTGGGATTTAGATTGTAGTCATACTTACAACAACGTATCTATTACAACGATCACCTTGACAACATTCGACACAAGCCCAGTCTTCATACCAATTTCTCGAACAGACTGTAGCAAGACCATATAACACTAAACGTTACAACACCAAATCGTGCATCATTTACCTATCTCTGATGGGTACAGTAAAAATTTTGAGACTGTTATCGTTTTCGATTTAGTTCACGATATGGTAAATTTTTGATTCACAAGATAGTTTTCATTTGCTCGCGACTTAATCAATCAGATGTGAAAAGAACTTGGATAATCTGATGATGTCGAGTGGTTAATCATAATTCGCATTCAGTAAAAGTTAACTACATCAAATTGGTACTTACATTGTGTGCACTTGTCTTTTGTGTCACAACCTTTTGAAATATAATGACGTCGTTCGCCTCTGGGTGTCCATTCGTGTGGAGTTGTCCATAATATTAACGATGCACATGTATCCTCATACTTTTGGCACATTCGAACTGTTTTTACACACTTGTCGTCATTTCCCTCCTGTTGTTCACAAACGTCTAAACAAAAAGTTCAATAGAGAGAAGGACTATTACTAAAACAGACGATTGTTGACTACTACACTTACAACACTCCAAAGTTGACACTAAAAAAAAAAAACAACAGCAAAAGTTATTATTTAAAGCCGTAGAATTGGATCTACACTAAAATACCTTTTGGTATAACGAAAATTAATGCCAGTAATGCGGGAATCAACATCTGAAAGAAAAGACAAAATGTTTTTGATACTACAAGTAACAAATAAATATATAAGTTATGTACATTACCAATAGTACCAGTAGTGGAAAAAATTTGATGAAAGCGTGATGATCAAATTTTGGAAAAAAACGACAGTGAGTAGCTAGTATATTTTCTTTATATACAAAACAACGATGAAAAACTGAATTGATTTTTCATTTAATTTGTTGTTTTGTCTGTAAAAAAATAGCCACAGCAGATTCTAAGCTGTCAAAATATCCACCCAATGAAAAGTTATTTTCATCCTCTTTGAAGGTGCGTCTTGGCGCTACCGAAAAAAAAATAAAAAATAATCTAATAACAGTTGTCATGGTCGGATTGATTCGGTTTGAGAAATTTTCGGTTCTCTTGCAACGACATTTTTATTGAAAATGATTGTTTCCCTTATTTAAAAACCCATGTCGACAGCACACCTTAGCGACACATGTGTCGCTAGGGTGTCCTGTCGACATGGGAATACGAGAAGATTTTGAGAAAAATATTTTTTTTCTGATTGGCGAAGTAATCGACCCATAGTTTCACTATATTTCTTATATTTTCATCGTTGATCTCAACATTGGTGATATATTCAACAGAAAGATTGGTATGAAAAATAAGCTGAGGTCGATAAAAAACGACTAGATACCTTTTGTTGTCTCCACTGTTTGTATTCTCACATGCACAGCTTTATGTTGCTTTTATATTACGATTAGGTTCTTGTTAGTCAAAAATAAATGAACATTCATAAAATGATTCTAAAATCATATATTTGTACTCTTGATCATAAAATCAGTTTTATGTACGGAATCATTTCAGATTTGTATATTCTGTGGACAATGATGATGAAACCTCGACCTCTTATGTCTGGACCTTTGTTTGATAATCCAGCAAAAAATAATGGTAATTACTCTCAAGCTGGTTCCGGCGGAATGATGAATCGAATGCCGTTTCAATCTCCTCGGTATGACAGAAGACTTTGTTCGTATTTGTGCATCCAATTAACTTTTGCTTCTCTTCAGGCCAGCAAATTTAATGGAAATGACACATCAACATACCACATTTGATCTTCATCAATATCAGGTAAAGACAGCAGCCATCGTGATGAAATATAATATTGTTTTTTATTTAGAATGAGGTACCATTTCCGTACATGAATGAATCGCCTGATGATTTAACGGATGTAAGTTAGAAAAGATGTTATTTTCTTATTGCAAAACTAGTATCTCGGAAAAAACCTGTCCACTTCTTTTTCAGGCTCTTATTCAACGAAATAAAGAATTGATTCCGCCAATCGAAGAAAATTCAGCAATATTAAATTTTGTAACCAAAGTGCAGTCTGTTTTAGATACGCTTGTCTTATCAGCTGCAAGTTTCACTGCTTGTGTATGTATTTCTTGAATCAAATCACACGAATAGATGGTCTTCTTCACAGTATTATATATCTTTTCATGTAGCAAGTGGAAGAAACGCGTCAAGTTGGATCATTCAAAGCTGGAACATTACTCGTTGGTCATAAAGAAGCCGATATTGTTGTTATTTTGAAAACATTACCTACGAGTAAGTAACTAATGATTACTCATCAAATAGCTAACTCTCGACGGAATTAGTAAACAATCTATTTGGAAAAATAATGATACTCACACATGTTCTTTAAAAAATTAAGGACTGAGAAAAAAAGACGGTGAGGGAGTTAAGAAAGGTCAAAAACTTGTTGTACCGTACAGACATTAAAAAATACTTTAGACCTATTTACTAAATAGCAGTATATTCTTTGTTTCAGAAGAAGCTATCGGTCAGCTTGGTAACAAATTGAATGATGATGTTACAAAAATATGTACTCCAAATGAGGCAAGTAGTTCCACTTACGTCCTCAACTTCTTTACCAGTATCTATAAAATTTGTTTCTTTCTACTTCTAGTTAATCACCATGTTAGTTACAACTTATGGTATTGAAATGTGTATGAATGATATAAAAGTAAAATTATTAGTTACAACATCGACAAAAAATATCAATTCATTGGTGCCAAATGTACATCGTACGTATGACTGATGTACTTTTTGTTTCCGTGGAAAAAGATGATAACAAATTATTTCAATATATTTGTTTAGTTGATAAAAATATTTGTTTGCAGCATTTGGCAGCTATTCGACACGCAAAATGGCTTGAAGAGAACGCATCTCATCCAAGGTATGATTAGATGTATGAAATGGAAAAACTATTATTAAGTTTATTTTTGTTTGGCGTTTAGTATCAAAGTTCTGATCCGTTTAATTAAAGATTTACGAAGACGTTTTGAAGCGTTTCAACCATTAACGGCATGGATGATCAGTTTATTGGTATGCAACACATGTAGATGCTATTCTAAAAATCGTTTGATAACCTAATTAAAGCTGAGAACTGGATGTATCAGAATCACTCGTCCTTTTTTCTCTAACTATTTGTGTAAGTGAGTGTGACAGAATTTCATCTTTGTTCTTTATATTATTTTTGAGAAAACCCTTGCTAACGTTATTCTTAATTCAGAGTCCAGTAAAAATTGATTCCTTTCTCTTTTAAAATGACTTTTAGAGTTTCATAAAGAGATTTTCAGAATAGCAAATTTAAACTGAAAAATTTGTTTGACATTTTTATTCAACGTTCAGTTTTAAAGTTGATTTTCGTGAGCAGAGTCTAATGATGCATGTTCAAGATTGATTTAAGAGAAAAGGTGTTGTTCATACTTCCGTACGTTGGTTGACCGATAGTTGGCTCAACCTGTTTAAAGGAGTATTTTATTTCTAATTTCTAGAATCAACCATTTTTTCTATTGTTTTATTTTCAGGCTCATCATTGTGTTATGAACAATCCAACACATGAACCACTGCCAATCAATACTGCATTTCGGTATGTCATTCAAATATGCATTTTAAACTGAATGAAAAGCTTCAAGTAGATTTTGTAGTACTAAACATCAATTTCTTTTTGCTTCAAATACTTGTTCAAAATTATCGATCTTAGTGAATATTAACTAACTGTTTTATGATCTTCACTGTTCATATTATAGTTTATTTACGCTCGACTTTATTTTGCTTTAGACGTTCTATTCAATTATTATCTGCTGGTATATTTTTACCAAATTCATCTGGACTTGTGGATCCATGTAATACAGATCGCAATAGCCGTTTACACGATCCAGTAGCACAAGATGAACTGTGTTTAACTAGTCAATTATTGTTAAGAATAATGGCACATAAAGGCTATAATTACATATTAGGCGTCGATATTCATCCGAACTTATTGAATGAAATAAGTATCTGGCAGAAAGATAGTAATCTGAATGCATCAGTAAGACCAGGTGAAAAAGTTTATCTGAAAACAAGTGATAGTACGAATGAAACAGAATTGATTCATGATTAAGAACATACAACATGACCCGTTTTTAAAGTTTGTAAATACGTGTCTGATCTTCAATTACTTTGAAGCTATAGAATAATTAATAAAAGCCACTCCTTTTGTGATATGGATTGTGTCTTTCGTTCTGGTAAACGTTTTTCACTAAAACGAAATGAGTAACCATAGCGTTTATTTTCACATACAACTATAGATTAAAAAAAAACCGAATGTCGGATAATACACTTTGACTTTTAATAATACTGAAACAAATAGAAGTCAATTGCACGGTTTTAGTTGAAGCAGGAAAGAAATGAATGATAGAGAAAATAAATGAATACCATTATCATTATTATCATCACGGTTTGTTACTTCACTGGAAAAAAAATAAACATCCGGAGAAAACATATTAACAACATATTAAAAATAAATAAATAAAAGAACTCCGACTTAATAAGTAAAATTATCGTCCTTGAGCTTTAAAAGACGTTTGGAGAGATCTATAATAGGTGAGATCAATAACAAAAGAATGCTGGAACGTGAAAAATTATAATCTTGTATAATCATAAAGAAAACAAAGACCAGGCCAACTGATGCTCTATTCGTTGAGCATGAAAAAAACAAGCTTGAATGTAATAATCCCTGATTGCTGTACTCGAGGACAATGTATTCATTCACCGGAATGTTGAAATGTACATATATATATATATATGTAAAGAGAAGAAAAAAACATGAATAACAAAACGTTAACGAACAGCTGTATTCGAAGCTGTCGATGATGATGAACGAATAAAAGAATTTGTTCTATTTGTAGAAGACGCTGGTAATGTTCCTCCTAACTGATTTGTTCGTTCTTTCGTTGTTGACGGTTCAATTTCGTCTTCAGACTCTTCATTTTCACTCGTATCATCTGAATCTTCATTGCTATCGTCGTCTGAAGTCGATGAAGATGCTGCAGCAGTGGCACTAGTTCCTCTGAATAAATAATAGAAAACTCGTTAGAAGATATAAAGTTTTATATTTCCTGCTTATGTCACATCATACTGAGATTCAGTTTATTTTTAACTGTTTTCAAACAGCATTGATGACTGAAAAACATGCATGTTTTGGAGAACCCTATCACCGATATCATATTGAATATAATGGTCTTTATAGAACACACATACAAATTATTATGACAAAGAATAAGACATGGTCATATTAAGCCCAACAGTTTTTTCATTACTTTTTCAAAAAAAAGAATTCAAGAAGAAATCACATCACACAATAAGAAAAAAACTAAGTAGCTATTTTCCTTGTACAGATACATGTCGAACGTACCAAACTTCTTTTATTGTCCTCAAATATGTCGAACTCCTATAATATTTGTTTTTAGTGAGAAGTAGGCCCACATTTCATTTTTAAGTGGCGATAGTTCCTATATATAAGCAATAATAAGAAAGCTCACTTTTGAACTGGCTCCTGAGGCGATGAAGTTGAACGACTACGTATATGATCAACAGACAGGAATGGATTTGGTATCGATGATCTAAAAATAATTTAAAGATTGTATGAAACTAAGAAAAGAATAGTTTAACAAAAGAGCTGCTCACTTATTGGTAGAAATAAATGGTTCTTGTCTGGACCCAGATATGTCAGGCGTAACTATTATTATCGGATGTTGTTGTGAAGTTGACGATTGGATAGGCATATTTAAAGGTATTGAGGCTTTCTATTAAAGAAAAAGAAATACGTTGTTCTTATTTTGTACGCAGAATAATCAATACGTCACGTTTTTCAAATACAAAGTATACTGTATTTGCTAATTTCTGTATATTGTAGATAGCTAGTCAATTGTGTTACGAGCTATTAAGAAGTTGTTGATACTTTTCACATATTTGATGAATGTTACAATCCTGCACTGTCTTTTAAAAAGTTTTGTCAATGAGGAAAGATGTGCAGTGCCTAAAAGTTGAGTTCTCATTAAAAAATAAGATATTATTGAAGTTGCTTACGAATATGCAGGATAAAAAATAAAATTTATCAAATCCTAGGCCCATTTTTACATATGAAATGATACAGAGCAAGAACGTCTCTTGCAAAATGCAAGTAAAAGATCGATTGAGTATAAATGTTAAACAATAATGATTCCGTCATTTTTCAGTATCGATTAGAGACCTGCAACTTGATCTGAACACAACTCGACTATAAGGATCCTGAGTTGAGCTGAATTAGTTAACGAAAATACTTACACTCGGTGCTCTAGTTTTTCCTGATTTTGACATAGGATAATCGGATGAATATTGATACAACTGCGAATGACTGATTGTATTTGACTTGTTTTCTTTTGTTGGACCACCACTTATTGCACTAAATATTTTCTTAAAAGTTAGTCGCGATTTAGGAGGTGACTGATTACTAGTTGGTGATATTGGACCACAAGGTGATGGTGATATTAGTTCGTCTTGATCTTGGGGAGAAATCGTGTTTGGATGGTGAACATACGGCGCCAGGTCTTGGTCTTCGAAATCTCGCACTAATGGTGATAAGTGATCCACTGATTGAATAAATTCCTGGCATAATAGTTTTAATTCTTCGTGTTTTGCTCTCTGTCTCGGTTCTGGTATGCGCGGTTTTAAGAATGGTGTTTCGACCGCTGAATGTACACTATTCAATATCAACGTAAGTATGTATTCGCGTATAGAATCATCGTGTTTGTACGTGCCACCGGACGGATGAATGTCTGGCACATCAGGACGTTTCCATATCTCGATCTAGAAATAAAGTAGACAGATATGAAGATAAATCATTTTGTTTAAAGTTACGAACTACAGAACGCAATCAATTTTTTTAGTCAAATTTTCAATCAATTAATTTTCAATCAAATCAAATTATTTTGTGTAAAAACCTATATATACTTTATAATATAATTGCTCGGACGGTATGCTGTACGCATTTGCATCAATATTTAATGATATATTTGTTGGTTGTACAGTTATATAAACTTGATTTACTCTACCAGCCATTATATCTGGTTTAAAGTCCGCACCAGGATCTAGAAGGTGTAAAAACAAGGAGAAATCAGAAACATGACACAGTCATCGAAGAAGAAAATATATTTGTTAATCATTGTAGTTTTTTGACTTACCTTGGAAAATGATACAAACAAAAGAATTTCCAGGTATGACTCTATTCAAAAACGATGCGAACAATCACTATAAGTAATAGTCTTGCGAGATTTAGTTTACATAATTTTGGACTATTCATAAGTGCTTTACGTTCAACATATTCTCCATTTATCCCAATCGAACTTGGTATCATTGGTGCAACGTTAAACATAATTTCATGTTGTTCATGAATAGTATGATAAGAATATAAACCATGTAGATCTTCTTTGACATCAAGATCACCTTTGTAACTGTAAGCAAACCGATTGTTTAGTTTGTTGATAATGAAATGATTTATCATAATATAATACTCACTTTTTAAATCCTTTCAAACGAACTTTTTCTCCTGCTATTAAATTTAAAAAGTTTTCCATATATTTTGATTGAAATCTATTACTTAATATTGCATTTTCTGTATCCTATAACAAAAAGAATTTTATAATGAATTCTTCTATTAAGTTGAAAAAAGACTCATGTTCACCTGGCCTAATTTTTGATAGTATACGCCAATTTTACAATATTGTCTTTCATCATTTCGTTTATCAAAACGATAAATTTTATCATTGGCCTAAAAAATTAGATAATTAAGTGAAAATATTTAACTATGAATTCTACTTAAATACCTTATAATCGCCTACTGGCTCAAATCTTATTAGGGGATACATTTGAACGCTTTCAAATATTGTTCGTAGAACCTGATCGTCGTTTCCAGTAGTCACTTGTTTTCGATAATAGCTATTTAACTGAGTCCTATACAATATGTAACAGAAAAATGAATTAAAGTTATTCGTATTTTTAAGTATTACCTTATAATTGCATGAACTTCGTGCTCTGATGAATTTTCACGAATATCATTTTCTGAATTCGATATTTTTCCATTTTGTAGATCTGATGATTTTGAAAAATGGCGTACAGATGCTATGAAACATCCTTCTCTCTCATGTTTTCCATAATAGTTGATGTGAAACTAAAATGATAATATTTGTTGGTAAAGTAATTAAATTGATAATTATCTTTCTGTTAGTTGTGCAAACAAACTTACGTGATTAAGAAAAATGGTTTTATATGTTTCATAGACACAGGATTGACTTTGTAAAAGATATGCAATAGTTGATGCTGAACGTGGCTCATTAGATTTAATTGTTTCACGAACAAATGATATTGAAGATATTGTTGAATTTGAATCTGAACGTGATTGATTATCTAAACCATCAAGACTTCCGGTTGCACTACTTTGAGTACTCGATGTCGATAGTGGAGGCGTTGTGGATTGTTTCTAAAAAAAGTATAAACGAAAAAATAACAACGACAGATTGATTATTCTTTAATAAATTTTCCAAAAGTATAGTATGACACATTTCTAACTAAAATCGAGCCGAAACATATGTTATTCGTTATCCGTACATGGCCTGTCTATGCGTGTCCGTCAAAAACATAAGTCCGCAACGCTTTGTGAAAGTCATACCGCTTGAGCTGAGAAACGTACAGAAGTGGGAAACGTCTCATTTTGTAAATTGAAGATTTTCCTCTCAAATGGTAATTAGGCAAAGTCTAGCTATAATTCGTACCAATAAGGCTCTGCTGTACGAAAGTGGCGTATACTAAAAACATTATGTTATGGTTCACTCTATATGCATGAAATGTTCGGGTCCTTGTGAGATCACTACGCTTTTCTCAAAGAAACCGATATGTGATGTTTGTAGAACAGACTCTCTTCTTTCCGAATGCGCTCTTCAAAATTTTTGACGATGTTCGGTTGGCTCGAAGTAATATTTGTATCAAAAAGTGGAATCTTTTCGCTGTGCAAAATTATAGATTCAGTAGAGCTTTTTTTGTTTTTTAGCTTGTTTAAACGACGTACAAAGTTTAAATACTTATTCATCTAGCTAGATTCGGCATATTTCTGGGAAAAATAAATTTTACTACAGTGTCTCGTTGTCCAGGTACTCTGTTTCAATTGAGAAGACACTAGAATATTGACACTGTCTAAACCTGACCCTAGGTCGCATTTTTTTTTAGAGTATAATTTCGAAAACGTTTTTCTAAACTTCGTGTAAATTTCTTCTGTCTGAAGCAAAACTAGTCTGAAATATAGAGTTTTTCGTGCTCTTGCAAATAGCATCATAAGAAAAATTTTGTCGCATAAAAACCTTGCATAGTTTTGATTTTAATAAAAAAAATCTGCGAAAACGTCGTCTCGACGAAAGTGACATTGTTTCGGGTACGATGAGAGAAAACACTATAATTTATTAATACTGAACTTTTCCTCGACAGTTTTATAGAACAGGCTATTTTTCTGAGAACTAGACGTTTTCCGACTTCTTATCATTTTTCGTTCAAGAGATATTGTCACTAACACAAAATGTTTTTTTTGTCACATAACAACCGTGCATAGTTTCGATTTTAATAATATTCTAGTGTCTTCTCGGTTGAAACAGAGTACCTGGACAACGAGACACTGT
>CAJNOQ010007863.1:0-11805 GCA_905250885.1 Didymodactylos carnosus
AAATGTCTTGAAATGTTTTTAATTTTCTTGATTTTGACAAGATGTATTACTTTTATGACATTTTGTTGAGCCGGATTGGATTGATTGTAGTATATTACCATCAGAAGCCGCTGTTATTGTTACGGTTAATAAATCTGTTGAATAATGCAGTTATCCGTTGCCTCTTCACGAAAATTTGATATAAGATTAGGTGTGGATGGAGGAGACTGATGTTGTGACAGAAAAATGGTATTTTTTGCTCAACAAAATGTCATACAAGTAATACACTTGTCAAAATCAAGAAAACTATCTAAGATACTGCCCCATGTTCAAATACAAATAATGAAGATTCTTTGTTTGATCAAACCGATCTGTCCAATCTTGGTGACGATAGCTCACGGCATGCAGTTATTCGGCAACAAGCAGCTGTTTCTTATTTGCTGAATGCACAAAAACAAATCATTGCACATAATACTCATGTGAAAAATTTGTCGGCTCAACAAAATGTCATAAAAGTAATACATCTTGTCAAAATCAAGAAAATTAAAAACATTTCAAGACATTTCTCAGTTTTGTACTGGTATTCTTTTTGGTTTAGAATTGGGTTTTCTTGTTAAAAGATTTAAAATTGAGAAGAAAATCTGTTGACATGAAACTGCAGCCGTTTCGTGTTTTAACGCATTAATAATTCTACTAGCATACCGATATGCTATAGGACAACATGAACCTGAGTTTGGCCTAGTTCAATCCGAGATTGATCTAAGTTTGGCCTGAAGTAAAATGAATCTGACTTTTGCCTGGTTCAATCTGAGATTGGCCTGAAATTTTCTTTTTAACCTGACTTCAGACTAGTTCAAACCAAGATCTTAGTTTGGACTAGAAAAAAGCTAGGCGAAAGTGAGATCGGAGTTTGGACTAGGTCAAACTAAGATCTTAATTTCGCCTAGGCCAATCCTGGATTGGCCTGAATCGGGGTTTGACGCTGACATATACGTATATGTTCTTTCTGTTATACGACAGTTCCATATGCTTTTTCTCAGACAGATTAAACTGTACTCAGTTTTCTTTACAATCCAGTTACCGGGTGAATAAATTCACTGATGGGAATTTTGACAGCTTCCCTACGAGTGATGATCATATTTCCACTATGCACATTGAACAGAAAGCGCTGAAAACTATACAAAATATTAAATGAGCTTTGTCACTCATCTTTACGCAATCAAATCTTGTGATTCTGTTCTATTTCACAGAAAGAAGTTTTCAGAAATTAAAAAGTTTTGACGTACATTGTTAGTTTCTACGTACACGGTTCGTACATTTCTTTTATTATAAATAATAAACGTTGTTATTTACTTTGAGTTTTTTCATATATTGGAACTATGTCTGATCTTATTTTTTCTCAATTTTGCAACTTTACAGTTGGATCGTTACTTAACTTTATTAATACTTTTATTTGGTACGTCTGACAATATTCGAAATTAACTCTTATTTGCCCAACGTTCTCTTAGAACCAATCTATGCTTAATTTACTTTCCTTCGTCAAGCATTTCAAATTTATTGGCCATTTATTAGGAGAAAAGAAACGAGCTATAGAACGGTAAGTGTATTACATCTTGTCTACGCGATTTTAACTAGCGCTCATTTAGAAAATTAATTTATAGAGTTACCGCATAACAACTGCTGTGCTTTTCGAAGTACGACATACCTGGATATTTTTTGCGATGAATATACTGGTAAATCCAATAAAGTGTTTCTATTTAAGGGTAGTGTGAGGTCAAGGTAAAGCATTATCTCGTCGTTTGAGAGATATATGTTAATATTTACTGCGTTCAGACAACAAATTTCACACAATATGTTAGTATTGGAGACAAATAGGGAAGAACTTCAGTTTGTAAGTTTCAATGTATGAGTTCAAAGCTGAATCAGAAATAGTAATCAACCTTTCACGAGACTGATTTCATAACAATTGAAAATGAAACTATAGAGTTCTTTACTTCGTACTTGGTATTAATATTTAGTAATTTCAAATGAACCACAGATGTTTTTATGATTCACCGGCGAGGCCATTTCCTTGCCAGAGACATCAGGTGTCTAATATTTCAGGAAGATTTAATTCAATATAGTTTATTTCGACTCTCATATAATTTGGATATTCAATCATTCTCAGAAAAATGATGATTCCATATCAACAAATTAACATGTATCAATAGTTTTATGAGTTTTCGAGTGCACCGTTCTCGATATGCTTTTTGCGACAAATCTCTTCATGACTACAAAAAGAACTACGTCCAGATAAGATCTGCTCGTTTGAAAATGATGACTTATCATGTGTATATTAGTTGTTTTTACGTTTTTAAATACATAGTCGTCTTGCTATAAGTCATGTATTATGGGCAGGAGGAAACATAACCGTCTAGTTTGCTTCGCACTAGACTGGAATCACAGTTAGAGAAGATTCGGTGAAGTAGACACAGATTATTTCATATCTCTGCAGAATTGTAAGTAATGCCTCCTCAGCAGAACTATCTGGATTCCTTTGCCGGTCTAGCGATCGATTTAGACGATCATAGATCTTCTATGGCTGAGTTGAACGAACTTTTCAATAGAACTGTCTTCGAAGGCGTTTGAGGTTGTTGAACTCTTCTATGAGCATACTCATATTTTTGTATAGACATTTTCTTCTGTGGAGCCAAATTAGATAATACTGTTTCAGGTAAAACTATGAGCAAACGGGTGTCAGCATCATGCAGAAATGTAAACAATCGCATTAAAAAGCTCAATTTATTTCAATCCTATCCTTCATCGCAAAATCAACATATCATAGAAAATCAACTACTTTCCACACGCTTGTTTGTTGTTCTTCTGGTAGCATCCATACTAATCCTAGTCATTTACACCTCCTTAATAAACGTGACGATAAGAGTTACTGTTCAATCACCATCATTATCAACATACAATGAACTGTATGAGAAATATTCAAAAACCATTAGTTGTTCATGTAAAACAATCTCAATTCCATATCAATATTTTATTAGTATGTCTCCCGTCTACCACCAACTATGTTTAAGTGAATTTGTTCAACCAAACTGGGTCAATAGTGGAGGAATAAACTGGATAAGAAGTGGAGACGACATCTCAGCCCAGGCTGATTTTCGATGGTGGGCAAGTGCAGTGTTCAAAATGCTATCAATGTTTTGCGAATTTTCTCAGCAAGCCATCGGAATTGGACTCGCTGACTTCTATTCAACCACTTATCTTACACCTAAACTACAGTCAATACCAATATTTGAATCTGAAACGAATGAAAACATAAATCTTTTTATAGCAATGACAAGAAATACATTTCAACGATCAATGAACATCATACGTAATCTTACTCAAAGTGATGCTATTCAATCCGGTTTGTTGACAAACTATTATTTGTTAATCGATTCTTTTACTGATAACGGAATAACCAAGATTTCAATAGATAGTTACAATCAGCATTACGGCACATGTTCTTGCCGCAAACTGCCCACTTGCACCTCGCCAGCAACTATCTATAATATTTCAGGGACACAAATGGCTAATGTCATTTTTCAACCACGCGGCCTATTAGTGGGTTGTTATGTTCTTGAAGCCTTACTACAGTCCAATTTAGCCTGTATGTATGACCAGTTATGTGTAAACACTTTACAATCATATATAAGTACAATTAATACTAGGGCACTAAATACGTCAGCATTTAGTCGGTATCATCCAAATTCGACTCTAAACGAGATCCTTGCTCTCCTGATGGTAGAAGATTGGAACTCAAATGTCTCTTTCCCATCTTATTATAAACAGTGTGCTCCTCAAGAATGTACATACACATATTCCGCGCAAAATAATGTCGTTTATATTGTAACAACTATCATTGGATTACTCGGTGGTCTGACAAAAGTGTTGCAGGTTATTATTCCATCAATAGTGAAATTTGTGAGGGAAAAAAAGCGACCTATAGAAGAAGTTGCAGGTATGGTATCCATCTTTTTGGAGACACCTTGAAAGCAAATCATGACGCACTTATTTCTGAAAAGGTGTTACAGGTTATTATAGTTGAATTTGTGAGGAAAGACCAGCGCAGCGCTGTGCAGCGCAAAGTTAGGATGAATAAATAAATATAAATATTTCTAATTTATGTAACGTTTCGTTCAGCTGTTGAACATACTATTTCTGTGTTATGTAATGAAACTGTATATTCCATGAGCAACGAGAGGACCTTGAGTTATTCCGTGACATGATCTCTGCATAAACCACGAATTTTACGCGAGTTCCACACCTGGAAATACACGAGAATGAAAATTATACAAAATGGAGGGCATCCATAGCATTAGCGACGGTCGTGTAAGTCTTTTCTTCATAGTTTCCTGATCTATATAAATTTTCAGATAATAACTTCGGGAAAGTTTACCAGAAGGTCAAGCAATATGTGAAAACGTTTAATATAATAAAATCATATCCACCTCCAACCGACCCTCACGGCATACGAAATCAGTTAATATCAACTCGTCTGTTTGTGGTTTGTCTATTAGCATTATTATTTGTACTCACCGTTTACACGGCGTTGATTGATGTTACAGTAACGCAAACGGTTGCTTTACCATCATTGGAGCAATATGAGAAACTGTACGAAAACTATCCCTTAGCACTCTCATGTCAATGTAAGACAATATCAGTTGACTATAGCGAAATTATGAGCTTCGATCCAACATTTCATCAGTATTGCACCAGCGATTTCGTGTCAGAAAACTGGATAAATTATTCGAATAGTCATGGTCACGTGTTATTTAACACCTACGATTACCGATGGACGGGTCCAGTGTTCTTTCAGTTCTTGAGAGGTCTATGTCAACTATCACATGTGATGATTAACGATGATCTTGCTGTTTTTAATTCAAGTCAATACATTACAGCTACTGTTCAACTAAAGCATTTATTTAACGATCAAACACAGTCACTTATTGATAATTTCATTTTAACTACCACACAGACCTTTTTACAATCTATGAATATAGTTAAATATATAAATGATGCTAATTTGCTCGTTTCTGGCCTCGGCACAAATTTTTATTTAGGTTTCTCGCCAAGAGGAAAAGTATTCTGGAATTCAACCCAGTTTTATTCGGACTTTCCTGGTAACAACTGTTCCTGTTTTTATTCAAATGACTGTTTAATGCCGTCGGCTGTCTACAACGGTTCGGTTTATAATTTAACTGAAGTTTTTGTTATGCCTGGTATTGAACTTGGATGTCTAATCAGCTCTTCGACGATTCAATCAAATTTGGAATGTTTTTATAATCAGTCATGTATTGATATATCAAAAACATTTATGCAATCTATCTATTCTTTGAATGTTACAGCAATGAATTCGTCCGCATCTAGTCGGTATCATCCAAATTCGACTCTAAACGAGATCCTTGCTCTCCTGATGGTAGAAGATTGGAACTCAAATGCCTCTTTCCCATCTTACTATAAACAGTGTGCTCCTCAAGAATGTACATACACATATTCCGCGCAAAATAGTGTCGTTTATATTGCAACAACTATCATTGGATTACTCGGTGGTCTGACAAAAGTGTTGCAGGTTATTATTCCATCAATAGTGAAATTTGTGAGGGAAAAAAAGCGACCTATAGAAGAAGTTGCAGGTATGGTATCCATCTTTTAGGAGACATCGTGAAAGCAAATTTCGACATACTTATTTTGTTTTAGAACCATTTTCACTCATTGTAAGACATAACTAAGTTTAAGAGAGGTTTTTCTAGGGTTTACATTTGTCGACTAAAAAGTGTTTATATCTCATGCAATCACGAAACTTTCAATTGTGCCTGTTGTTGTCGGTAGAGGTGTTAGCCGATTATTTTATCGGCGTTAGCGTATCAAATTGAAAACTTTATTGGCGGCGACGGCGAAAAACTAAAAAAACGTTTTCCGCCTTTGTCGGCGACGGCGTGAAAATTTAAAAACGTTATAATTTTCAATAAATCTTCTTCGAAGGAGTTCTGAAAAGGCTTCGGATCGGCGGTGACTGTGAAAAACTTCAAAAACAAATTCTGTCAATGGCGGCGGCGTCAACGGCACGGCTAACACTTCTAGTTGTCGGTCAAGTTTTTCACATCGCTGATTGATTTTTGCTCAATTTTAGGACCAACACCAGTACAATCAAAATTTCGCCTCTACTACGAAAAAGTCGAACATAAGATTAAGACAGTGAATATGTTTGCTCGGAAATTAACCACTGATGAAGATGAATTGAAGGTCGAAGTAACAGCCACACAGTTGACAATCATTCTTTTGATCGTTTCGCTGTTCGTACTTGTGATTTATACGGCAAGACTGAGCTTTACCACAACGATGTACGTGTCGAAGCCTACTCTATCAGTATACAATGATCTCTATCGAAAATACAAGACTTTACTGGTTTGTCGATGTTCTACCATTGCCATCTCCTATGGAAATTTTATTAAAATCAAACCAAACCGACATCAAGTCTGTCAAAGTACTTTTGTGATGCAATTATGGATAACGTATCTTAAAGCTCGAAAACAGATCAATTATCAACCCGATCAAGATTTCCAATTAACAGGTGGATATCAATTTGACATGTTATCTAAACTGTGCAGTCTAACTGATGTAACTATTACTGCTGGTCTAATTAAGTTCAATTCAACTGACCACATTACAACGGATGTTCAACCTTGGCAGTCGTTCATCAATCAAACAGAATCGATAATTAATGCATTTACTTCAACAACGTCAAACAGCTTTTATGATTTCCTCAGAATTATCCGAGGTACAACTGAAGGAAATGTGTTGCTGTCCGCACTATCAATAAGTCAAAAAATTAACATTACGACCGACAATCTAATCACAGTCGATTATCAAACATATAATGGTTGTTTATGTCAGAACACTGCGACATGTACTCAACCATCTGCAATTTACTCAAATTCATCCTCATTTGTATTTTCTATCCAGGGTTGGCTCACGGGCTGTTCAATCCTGGAATCTCTCTTACAGTCCGACCTTTCGTTCTTCTATAATCAGACCAATGTTCAACTCTTAATATCATACTTGGCAGGCTCTGACTCAGTAACAAACATAACAGCATTAGATTCATCTGTACCTAGCCGTTTTAACGAGTATTCGACAATCGATCAAATGTTGAAAGCGATGTTCGTTGAACAATGGAACGCGAATGCTTCGTACGAATTGTATTATGATCAATGTGCACCGAGTGAATGCAGTTATACTCTAAATGTACAAAGTAGTATTATTTACATTGTAACAACTATTCTGGGATTAACAGGCGGGTTGCTCACAGCCCTGCAGATCTGTACGCCATTTGTTATCGGATTTATTAGAAAGATGTGGCTGAGAAAAACACAAAGAGTGATGCCACAGGTTATCTCTAACGAACAATTAACATCATAAGGTTCAGAAGCTTACAGAAGTCCGTTTTTATTCTGTTTGAATCATAAATTCATTATCTATGAAAGTCTTAAAGTATTCTCGCTCATATATTACGACTCATCATCATATTATTCCTAATACTCGTTTTACTTTGAAAAATAGCTTTTGGTGTTGTACTCTTGTTAACTATCCCGTGAAAACTTCTTTTCATCATAACATTTATTCACGCCTTTTTATGTTGTATCAGTAACTATTTTTTTCAATAATGTAAACAAGAACAAGAGTACCTTTCGTCTCAGTATTTTTCTACATGATTGAAATTAGTATGAAATTTTGTTCTTTAGTCAAGGGGGAAAAAACAACACTACACTACACTACACTACAAGGGATTGTCCACTACCGCCCACCGCACAACCACTACAGCGCATTACGCATCCACTACAGCTAACTACAGCTCACTATGTAACCAAAGTGTGCAAAGTGTAGTGTAGTGAAGCGTTGTTTTTTCCCCCCTTGATTTTCTTGGATATATACGTTCACGTTTTTGTTACAGCTCATTTTTAAATCTTTTCTGTCTTAAAAGATAACAGGTAGTGTGGCCGAGCGGTAAGGCGCCAGTTTAAGGCATTGGTCTCTCCGGAGTCACGAGTTCGAATCTCGTCACTGTCACTTTGTTTTTATTTCAACCACTTTCCATCTTCAATCGTTTCTTTTAAAAAAGCGTGAAGTATTATAGCCATCATTCAGTTTTACTGCAAGACATGCAACACGTATTTTTTTTACTCTGCACTACACATCCACTGCAGCCCACCGCATAACCACTACAGTGCACTACACATCCACTGCAGCCCGCCGCACATCCACTACAGCCCACCACACAACCACTACAGCTAGCTACAGCCCACTATATAACCACTGGAGCCCACTACTCATCTACTACACATCCAATACGTCACCACTACAAAGTCACTACGACACCACTACCGTAGTGGAAAAAGTGTAGTGTACTGTAATGAAGTGTTGTTTTTTCCCCCTTGGCTTTAGTTCTTCACAGAAATGAAAACAAGTTCAATGAAGTTCTTGGTCTCTTCTGCATAGATCTTTGAGAAACGTTTTACTAAATTTTAAGCCACCATTCATCGATCTATGTGCAAGAGATTATGTTCATATCACCGATAGAGAAATAAAGTTTATTTAGAGCACTGTTCCCCAACTCTATGAATAATTTGGTACGCTGTAAGTCAGCACGAATTTCAGAAAAGTTTAATTATAATAATCAGAATCTAACCTTCTTCTCGTTTAACATTTCCAGCTACAGCTACTGATCCTTTCAGAATACAGGGAACTCCGATGCTTCTCGTTTAAGCTTTTACTTCATCGTACCTTCGAGTGCTGGGCACCCACTTTTGGTACAATTGATGATAGAAGAAAGAATAATACACTTTTTATGGTGAACTTAAAGAGTAGACAGAAAAATCAAGCTGAAAAGAAAATGAATAGCTAGCTATGCAACAATAACATTTTGCTCTTGTTACAAATAAATTATAATATGTAACACAAGCAGAAATGAAAAGAAAAAAAGAAGAGAGAAGCTGCTATGTTAGTATATCACCTAACAATGTATTCCAATGAATATTCAATATATTTAACAATATGATATCTGTTGACCACCTTTCGATGAATCTTATTTACTAAAGAGTCTTCCAGTAGATTGAGTAAATAGTCCAATGAACTCGGAAACTTCTCTAGAAGTGGTCCATTAGCAGTACGACCATAATCAAGAAACATTTTATTGCTGCCAGTTTCTATTTCCTTATCATCCATTCGTACAAACAGCTTTAGCGTTCCTTCCTTTCTACTAGCACATCATTTGCCTCTAGGTCGTCTCCACGAGTACTAATTTCACGCGCTCGTTAACTTTTTGTTGCGGTTTCGTGCTCGGATCTTGAACTGAACTGTTTTTACACCATAGATGTTCAGACATACGAGATGTGCCACTATTCGATTTCCACGTATACGCAAAGAGACATTTTTTACAAGAAATAAAACTATATCTTCGTTTACTGGTACCACTAGGACACTTCACACATAGGAAACCAAATACTTTCAAACCTCTGACTTTGCTACTATCGAATCATTGTCTGTTATTGCGTAGTTGTCTTTTTTGTGTATTAAAAGCCGTGTTATTTCCTCAGCGTTACAGACATGAGTTTGAGATATCAGATCGGACGTTGCCATTTTCTCAAACTGCAGTTTATTTAAGAAAGGTTGAATTTTGATCTAGAGTTAATTAAGCATGGACTGATGATAGCAGGACTGCTCCTAACTTTAGATTATCTTCTTGTACAGTGTATAACAAAGATAATAAAAAGCAAGTATTCAAAATTATATATAAGATAATTCTTCCACTACTATACAACTATTACACACAGGTAAGTATTTCATACGTGTCACTTCGCAGAGAGACCTTGCATAACGAAAACTCCTTTTCCTGTAGTTTAAATGATGAGAAATCTAGTCCACTAGTCGGTTCTGAGTTTTGAATTTTTCTTCGTACTGAAAAGTTTTTATTACTTTTCATCTTCATTTTTAAAGTTGCGCATAGTCTAAGTTCATTGTAATAAAAACGTACAAATAGGGTATAAAGAGAGATGTTATTTATACATGAAATCCGTACACATAAACGAACAACTGAAATAGTTTGGCTGACGGTAGTTAAAACAAAAGAAACATACGATAATACTAACAGAATGAAAGCGATTGGTAAAAGGGACTAGAGAATGAAACATAAGCTTATTTCATTTTTACTGTAATTCTTCGACTGACAAATCATTCTGGATATGTCTCTCATTCTTCTCGGGTCCTTCCTAGAATTTATTTTATTCTGTTGTTTCTTTTCCTTTTCTGTTAGTATTATCGTGTATGCCTTTTATTTTAACTACCGTGGGAAAATGTGTTAATAATTATATAAAAATCAATGTTGAACAAATGACATAGGCCCGCCCATATCACTACTACTTCTAATGAATTAGTTGTTTTAATAAGATGATCTGAACCTAAACCAATTTTGAAATAAATAATGGAATCGTAACATACTAATATAGACGGCCAAGGACTTCTCAAACCTTTTGGGTCCCTAATGTAAAAATTAAAAAAAGTGCGTGAGTGATTTCGCTACATGCAAGGTGTGACTTTTTAGTAGTGTAGTTAATATGAAAATTCGAATTAGCCTACTTGTTTTTAAGAACCAGACGACATAAAACTTCTTCAGGCTCCACAAAAATGTGGATATGACTACTTTGCATTTATTTATAGTTGTAGTACTACAGTCTAGAGGACGTCTGCTAAAATTCTTTAGGTCTATAGCGTAGACAAACAAATATGTCTTAATAGCTCTGGTACTGTCTACATAGTACTGTAGAACTTGCACTGTAGAAAAAAAATAAAAATATGAAGTAGAAAATAAAGTTTAAGAAACATTTCTTGGAAGATCGGGCGAAACTTGAGAATCTTTAAAGATTTATCAAGATCTGCATTTAAGATTTTTCTCCTGAGTGTACTAATTCACTTAGCCATTCTTCATAGACCACATGCCAACTGCTGAAATAGATATGACAGATTACTTTTATGCTCTTTTTCTGTATGAAATATTTTCATTGAACTCATTCGTTTGCTCAATAAGTATATAATATAGCATCAGTCTGTACACTGAAAGTAGTCTAGTTCAACACAACAGAACAACACCCGCGATAGCTCAGTTGGTAGAGCGGAGGACTGTAGATGCAAGTAGCAAATGTAATCCTTAGGTCACTGGTTCGACTCCGGTTCGCGGGATATGTTTTTCTTTTTTTTCTAAATCTTCGTTGAGTGATATGCGTGATTATCATCAAAGCTTATCTGTACAAAAGATGCTCGGTTCTTGAACACTGACAAAACTAACTTGTCTGGATCCTACCAGCATTTTTAATGATGCCTAGATCACGTGAAAACAATGTGGATATCCATGGAACGCTGATAAGATCGTCGGCAGAATTTGGCAATACTAAGTCGCAGTCGATGCTCCAAGACTTACTCCTATGTATAACAAATATGTTATGTTCATACCTTATCCGTCCTCATCCCCGTTACACACCATAGTTACCGTTGTTAGTGAAACAGTATGTGCACAAATCTGTTTTAATTTATGCTTTGGCACTGCCCTCTTCAATAACATGTACTCATCAAATGTGCTCTTCTAACAAAAAGATCATTTCTTTTGAATAACTGCTGAAATACGTACGACAGATGCCTTTTATGCTCACCCACAGCACATGTATAGTGCTGGTACAGAAAAAAGAAAAAGGTTATTAATTGACTCGAACTCAAACAAGAAAATATACAGAGAGAAAATCG
>CAJNOQ010007864.1:0-11803 GCA_905250885.1 Didymodactylos carnosus
GAACCGAATCTAAGCGATGTCTTATTTTTTTGTTGTTTAGGCGTGGGACTGGACTTTTTGAGACTCTCAGAATCAACATCTCTTTAGATGTAGCAATCTCATCCAATTGAAGCTGTTAAAAAATTGCTTTCGGCATTAGTATTCGCCAGTATTCAGTATACTGATACTGGTACATATATTTGAGCAGATCAATTCTGTAAATCGTTGTTGTCTTGAGTATATACAGGCTCAATTATTCATCTGACCGCGCAGGATGTCAGAGTAGTGTACAAAAAAGGGTAAACTGTGTATGATTGATTTATCTCGTCCAGATTAATGTGAGTTTCCGCGCTGTAACACATTCGTCGGTAGTGATTTGCAAGCGTAACAAAGTTCAGTAGAACTGAAGGTTTATTCACAAAATGTGAGAGTCATCAAATGTCTCCGACCTGTAATGACAATGACTTAAGCCAAACAACAAAAAAATACAAAAAGAAATACTGTACGAAACAGAGACGTAGAAGTTAGGCCCTATTTGACACAGACAGGATTGGAGTTATCCCGCCCGCATTTCAGAGTATGGTAGATTGGCTCTAGCAAACTACATCTCCACTATCGTATGATATACGATTAAATTAAGACGAATTTAAAGAAGGAAACAGCAGACTTGTTTTCTTCCAGTATTGTTCTCCATTTCAGGAAAAGATCTGCTCTTTGTCTTGTTTATTTTCGTTTACTTGCACTCTGTATTGTTGCATTGATGTTTCTTGTTGTTCATCCTCAGATATAGTTCTTTTCCCCGTCTATTCAAAGAGCTTGAAAATGCCTTCAGTGTACCATATCCAAGGGATAAAAAGCACATTCCGGAATGGGTACAATATTGCTGGAATAGCAAAATCCCACTCCAAAATGCTGAAGTGCCATTCTGCAATAAAAGAAAGTTTTGAGTTTTGGTCTACATACAGTTAAACCCACCTGGCTTCTAAAAAGTAGAATGCCATTCTGGAATGACAGAATGGTATTCCACAATAAACGTATTCCGAAATGGGTACGTTTGCCTTGTTGTGCTTTTTTCCCCTTGATCTCATCCACAAGAAAAGTCGAGTAAGATATGGTTTATTGAAGCCCACCGCTAACTTTTTGGAAGCGGAGATGAAATAGAGAAATCAAGAAAATAGTTGAACTTGTAATAACCTGTTGAGAAAACTGTAGAACAGTGCTTCTGCTTATTATTCTTAATATTTATTGTGATTGAATCGTTTGAGTCAATGTGTGGGAGATGCTTTCTAGAGATTCGCATTGAACTTTGCTTTGATGTTTCTCAATGCTTGATAAGTTTTAGATAAAAAGAACATCACACGTTAGATGACACTTATAGATAGCCTAGTAGCTTAGGGAGCTCGCCTGGGTTTCTTTAAGATTTCCCAGATTGTAGAGGAAACGCTGAAATATATGTTCTGAAGCTTTTTCAGCTTACTGACATTATTTAACTGAGAAAAATATTAATTACTTAATAAATTCATGTTAAATAGCACAGGCTACTTTTAAAAACTTTTCTAGCTGTTCCTCTATTACCATAAAAATTTGGTTCTTCCCTAGATCGATAGATACATGTGTAGAGAACATTTTCTACGGAGACGAAAAAAGTTTGCACTTTCCTTTCTGCTAATAACTAATTATTGTCTGTTTAAAGAGTCAATGGACTCAGATACCTTTTGAACAACTTGTGAATGACGCAAGATATTAATGTGGAGTTTTCATTTTCTTATTCTTTTGAATCTTTGGAAGACTACTTTGTATCTCTCTACTATAGTAGCAGCCTATCTACCTTTTTTCATTGGTAGATAGTCCAAGATGTCTTCTACAGAACCGAATCTAAGCGATGTCTTATTTTTTTTGTTGTTTAGGCGTGGGATCGGATTTTTTGAAACTCCCAGAATCAACATCTCTTTAGATGTAGCAATCTCGTAAATGAAACATTGGTAATCGGCCACGTTGAATGTGGTGGCAACATTTGTTTCTCAAAAAAGCTTCAAAAATCCACTGAAAACCTGTATTATAGCCACCTTTTCAAAAACCAAAGTATTATATGTTGCTTTTTAAGACTTGTGTTGAATTACAAGATATAGTGTAGATAAAATAGAGTACTTCTTGATATTCAGGCAGAGTCTGAATCGTTTTTGAGGGAGTTATCAATGTTTTAATTTTGTCTTAAAAAATAGGCAGAAATGGGCTATCCACCTAATATAGGTTTTCACTGAGTTTTTGAAGCTTTTTTGAGAAACAAATGTTGCCTCGGCATTTAGCGCGGTCGATTATCAATGTTTCTAATCACTTTCGAGATTATTACATCTAAAGAGATGTTGATTCCGGGAGTCTCAAAAATTCAATCCCACGCCTAAACAACAAAAAAATAAGACATCGCTTAGATTCAGTTCTGTAGACGACATCTTACGAGGAACCACCCTAGGTGTACTCTCTCAATTTCAATGATTTGTACATAGATCAATAGACCTCAGTGAAGTAGTAAATATCCTAAAAGGATTCGTCCCCATGGTTCTTGAAGACCCATGACATGAAACCTTTTCTTAACAAGCCATGCTTGTAGCCCGCAAAATTCTGATTAAAATGAGATAACTCCAGCTCTTCACGATCTTTCTTTGCAAAGTTATAGAATCTACAAGAAAAGCCCTACACTAATTTCTTTTGATTTCTGCAGCTTCGAGCTGACCGTGAACATGTAAGGCTTTTCTTGTAGATTCTATAACTTTGCAAAGAAAGGTCGTGAAGAGCTGGGAGTTATTTCATTTTTAATTAGAATTTTGCGGGCTACAAGCATGGCTTGTTAAGAAAAGGTTTTGGTTATTTTTCAGAGTTTCTGAAAAACTGGTTGTCCAGAAAACGGGGCCTTCAAGAGTCAGGGGGACGAATCCTTTTAGGATATTTACTACTTCACTGAGGTCTATCGATCTATGTACAAATCATTGAAATTGAGAGAGTACACCTCGGGTGGTTCCCTCCCGTTAGACTATCTACCAATGAAAAAAGATAGATAGGTTGCTACTTTAGTTTTGAGGATACGAAGTAGTTTTCCAAAGATTCTGTAAAAGGCCAGTCTTCGAAATTTTTTCGAAACCAATTTTTGCTTTTGGAAACCTGGCATAAAGTCTTGGCTATCAGAAGTTGAGAACTCCTATCTTGCATCGTTCACAAGTTGTTTAACAGATATTTAAGTCGACTGACTTTTCAAACAGACAATAATTAGTTATTAGCAATTAACATTATTCAGTTTAGGCTATTGGCTGACACACCCATTTGCAAAATATCGACTCAACGAAAAAATTCAAACAATAGCTCATCTGATATGAAATTTCACGAGCTACAGGACAGACTATATTAAATGTTTTTGAGTTCGTCTACGAAGGTTCAATAAAGCAATCATAAATGTTCACGAATAACATCATTTTTTAAGTGATGAATTTTTTTTCTCAGACGAAAAAACTTCAGAACGTATACTTCGAAGTGTCCACTACAAACTGGGAAATCTTAACAAATCAAATCAAAATTAAAAAACTTGTTTAGAATGTCATTTTCTATGCGAGAAAACTTTGCTGACTCGAAATTTCTTAAACTCGATTGTGTAAACATACCTTAAAAACAACAAAAAAGAGTGTAATGATTTGTCTTATATGTGCGAGTGATATTGTGCCCGCTGATGTCCGAGTAGTGAAAATGCAATAACTTTTTCTACTAAATGGATACTTTTGAATTTTTTTTAATTTTATTTGTCTAACGTTTGCCCACTACCATCAAGAACTGCAGCTCTTTAGTTGCTTTTGTTACCTCTATACAACAGGTGCATTGTCGTAAGCCAAGGTTTTTAGTGCTCTCTGTCGTTGAAAAATGAATTTTTTTCTAAAATTGGAATTAGTTCTAGTTCTTTTTTTAAGAATTATTTGAAGCAGAAACTAACTCGCTCGAAATATATAAATGAATTAAACGGTTCAATTCATTTTTCTACGGAAATAAATTAAAATATTGTTGTTACCGACGCTTGGTCTGTTTCTGTCCGAAAACTAAAGGCAGTGCTTATCAAAGATCCTCAAAAGATATCCCACAGATTGAGAATCATTTTGATAAACAAAATAAAAGATCAGTGCTCTTCTACTGTAAAAAGTAACAATTACTTATTCTGAAAAGAAGCTTTACACACTAAATGTGCCATGAGATTTTCCATTTTGACTTTCTAATATCTCCATTAATACTCAATTTTTTGCAGTGATTCTTTTATCCGTTTTTCTCTTTGCTCATATGCCCCAAGTTGTGGCTTAAAATATTTTGTCGTACCTGAGAGAAATGTCCTGTGAGATGCAACGTATCATGGTTCATGATAAATATACTAACGACGGAACATTCCCAGGTGCCGCAATCCGATTTCGTCCGTTCATGTGCCGATCGATAGGTCCTATTGAGGTGTGAAAAAGCCTCAAAGGATATCTACCGGATTTGCTTCCTTCCAAAGTTACACCCGTTTTTCTGTTTTTCCCAGCGAAAAACGCACTACATTGAAAAATTCATAACTCAGTCAGTTTTTTCAATATCCGCTTGAAACTTTCATCGAAAACAGGTGATCTGGTCTAGTATTTATGCTGAAAGTTTCAGCCTTCAACTGTGTTTCCTTTCCGAGATACAGAATTTTTCGTTCTTCAAGCGATTTATCATTTTTGGATTTCCTTCAGTATTTTGGTAAAGTTCGTCTGGAAAGAGTTAAAGAAAAGTTTAAGAGAAAGGTCGTTTTGTGTTTGCTTTGTTTCTTGCTGCTTTATTCAGTTATTAAGTTTAACAATTTCACAATTTAAAAGTACTTTAAGTGGTAAGAAACCATGAGATCCGTTTACATGACTAAAATCAGCTGATTAAAAGAAAAGTGACAGTGTTCATGTAATTGGCACAGCAATCGCTTGAAGAACGAAAAATTCTGTATCTCGAAAAGGAAACACAGTTGAAGGCTGAAACTTTCAGCATAAATACTAGACCAGGTCACCTGTTTTCGATGAAAGTTTCAAGCGGATATTGAAAAAAACTGACTGAGGTATGAATTTTTCAATGTAGTGCGTTTTTCGCTGGGAAAAACAGAAAAACGGATGTAACTTTGGAAGGAAGCAAATCGGGCAGATATCCTTTGAGGCTTTTTCACACCTCAATAGGACCTATCGATCGGCACATGAACGGAAGAAATCGGATTCCGGCACTTGGGAATGTTCCCTCGTAAGTTTAACTTTATCGTAAATCATTTGATAAAGCTTGGCGGTATAAATCTAGTGATGTACGTCTGATGCCTTGTCACATAGTAGTCATTTTTTTGAAGATAAAGAACCTTGAATGCTACATAATCTCGGAAGTTTGTTTAAAAGAAGCTTTCACTACAGTATAACGCATTAAATCGCACATCGTTAGAGAGGCCTCGTCGAGATCTATCGATTGATGTATTAGAACAAAATTTTCAAGGCCGTTTTATGTTGTCTATATCACAATGGGCTCCGAGACTATTATACTTTTCGTAGCAAAAACCTGTTTTCTGAGAAAAATGAAAGTGGCAGTTGGGAAAATTAGTTTTTATCATTGCTTGGGCTATCACAATTTAGGGAAATAGTCAAAAAAGCCCACACAACGGTTTGTTTTTTACGGTTGTTCTTGAAAACAATACCAGTGCAAATCGCACATATATAAGAAAGATTGATTAAACATTGTTGATAACCAGCAGCAGTAACCGTAATCTTGTTTGTTAATCTTTTCAGATGGCAAGTTCACCGACTTCCAAAAAACAAAAAATAATCCAAAATATCCGTTATATTGCAGTTGATGAAGGTGAGAAACGGAAAGTTTTTTCTTGAAATTAATGCAAATAGTTGCGCATTTATTTAAGCAACTTAGCCAGTCTTCTGTTTTCAATTAGATAACTGAGTTGTAAAAAATCCATAAAGAAACGTAATAAATGCAAGACAGATTTTTTTGATTTGCTATGCGTACGTTCGAATCACCGACCTTTTAAAAGTGTTGCTTCATCCCTAAATTATTTGTTGTATATTATTTTTGCCTGATTGCCAGCTAACGTGAATAGAAGAATGACTTTTATAATTATGATCTACAACATTATTCTAAATTGATTTATGCTCTTTTATAGGTATATCAAAACTTCATTATTTTAAACTATCGAAAATCAGTGAAGATTTGAAAATTCACCAACAATTTGTACAATCACTATTATTAGTCGAGCATGTGATTGATAATGATAATTTGTGTTCTTATTATTCTTACATGTGTGATAAACAATTACATTCTGAAAATTTTTTTAATTTTGCTAAAGCAAAAGAAGTCATATTAACAACGAGATCATTTATCATTGATATTTGTAACCACTTAAATTTTGCAGTTGCCGATTTACCAAACGATTATAGTCACTTTGATGGATATAAGCACAGCACGAATTCATCGGCTGATGTCATAGAATTTGATCGTTCATTAATTCTTGGTTGTGATCCTAATTCATGTCGTCCAGTAGAAATTTTATTTTTATGGTTAAAAATTTTACATGAATTGGCACATGCAATCATATTCCAGTTTGGTCGTATACATTTACGAAGCGAAAAGAACCTTGATATAAAATATCAGATGCCAAAAACATATTGTCTGCAAAGTGAAGCCGGCGATGCTTTGGAGCGTATGTTAGTTGGATCATCAGTTGATGCTCCGGGCGTCACAACGAGTGGGAAATATTTTATTCAATATTTAATATTAAGTGATGGTAGACAGCCTGGAGTTATTCACAATTCTTGGATAGAAGAATTTGTGCTTAACGCTGTTAATATGGACATGTTGAAAACTATTGAATCCATCAAATTACCATCATTTGATTATTTAACAAAAACTACAAAGAAAAAATTAGAAAAAGGAAAAAGATCTAGAAGAAAATTAGTCTTTAGTAGTAGTAGTAGTGATAGTGATGACGAAGATGTTCACTCAAATAGGATTGTGAAATCATAAATTTATGTATAAATATATATATGATGTTTTTTCTAATGGTCTACACGAAATTATGTAAATAATAAATGTTATGTTGCTTGATCTCAATCAACAGTAAAGAAGCAAAAGCACTGGAGAAATTAAATGAAATTAAGGATAAACTAGATGTATCTGGTTTTAATTGCAAAATGAATACCTTAAAAATATAGAATGATCGCATATGGGTCTGTGTTCATGTATTCACGTTCTTATTAAAGACACATTTTAGCAAACCGACTTATAACTTTTCATTGTTAAACGCCCTTCTTCTACAAAGTTTTCTTTCTCATATACAAAAAAGATTTCTCTATTATTTTGTCCGCTGATTTCAATAGTCGTCAGAGATAGAAGAAGGTACTAAGTCTGTCCCGAGATCTTTATAGCTATGAAAACGTTATACTGATAGATGACTCCTTTTAGTTTTTTACTCCTTTTACTACTTATAGTCTTTTACTCCTTTCTTTTTAAAAAATTTACGCGAGTACGAGGATTTAAACCTCGATACTGTCTCATCGTAGGCAGTGATTTTGACCATTGTGCTATCAGCGCTCTCTGATAAATAAATACATTTTGCACTGTAGGCTCATACAGAAAAAAACGTCTAAAAAAGCGGTCAAAGCGGCTAATGGCTATGTAAAAGACCGCTGTAGTCGCCTGAATTTGTTTCAAAATAACCGCTTTGCCCGCAAAAAATCGTGGTCAACGACCGCGTAAAAAAAACCGCCCACAGCCGGGTTTTTTTACGGTGAAAAAGCCTCCGCCAGCCGCAATTTTTTTGTTAAAAATCCACGGGTTTTCTAATACAGTATTCATCTAAAAAACCGCTTGAAACATCCGAATTTGTTCCAAAATAGCCGCTTTTGATACAATTCTAGATTTGTTCTACATATGTTATGCACTTTTTTTATTAATTGTATAATAAAATAAATAGCAAAAAACACACAAACAAATAGAATAAGAAAGTAAAAAAAGCTTTAACAACGATCAGAATATCGAAAGCTTACAATTGTTTTAGCATTAGTGATTGTGTTAAACAAAATGAAACAACGCCACATTATACTACATTTAATTATGAAAATATATTAGGAATATTAAATCGTTTAACACATGGTACAAATGGACATGTACAACAGATAATAACTCATTTAAAATTTCGTTACGTTTAGTTCATTCAAAATATTATCCTAAACAACTTTATGATTTTGTATTAAATTTAGTTAAACATCACCGTGAAGCACCACAAACATTTGACAAAGTAACAACAACTCAAGGACGAACATATTTAGTTCCAAAAAAGTCACTGAAGATCAATAATGATAAAATCACAAATATTATTCAAAATTATATTAATTCAACAAGATTTTCAGTTAAACAATGTGCATATTCATCATCAACACAATTTAGATCAAAAGAATATTGTAAAAAATTAAAAACTGATGATTCGTGCATATTATATGAATCAGTTACTCGAGAAACAAATATTGGATTTATGGAAGCTATTTTTGTTATTGACGCACAAATATTTTTTTTATTATCAAATGTGAAAATAGTAAAAAGTGATATTAAAAATGTCTATGTGCGCAGCAATCTCAACAGACATACAATCATATCACCATTAACAATGATAGAAGAGCGCCCTTAGTTCCTCACCCTCGCTCTTCTACGTATGTTTCAGACGTGAGTGCTCGTTCTCAATGAATATTCAGAACCGCACAATAGTTAATCTTCATACTTTGACTGTATACTCTGCAGTCGTCGAAGAGTATTTGCTGTGAGTCTCAATTCGAATTGATGTTCCTAGAATGAGTTATGAATTTCTCTTAGAAAGAACCTCATATCTCAGAATCTCATTTTCAGGATCCTCGCCCGTACAATAGCTGTATTTCACTGACTGCTAAGAGCCAACTCACAAAATATTATATTATAGATAGAATAGAGTTGTGGCTATATTTTAGTAAGAAGAAAAAGTCTGATACAATATTTCTAATATACTTTTATTCATACAATATTATAAAATTAAATAGCTAAACGTTTGTGGTGATACGTACGTTGGGGAGACTATATCATTTAAACAGAGGATGGTACAACATCAAAAGAAAATAAAGATGAAAGATTCTGAAAACTCCGAATTAGCAAAACATTTTGAAAATGGAAACGCATGTGATATCAACTTCGAAGACAGTGTAGTTTATGATAAAGAGAAAAATGTATTTAGGAGAATGGAATCAATCAATTTATGAGATGGAAGATCCACTTTGATCTGGTTTTTCGATGTGACTTTTTCTTGGTTAGAGTTTGATATGTCACTTGACTAGTTTATTTTTATGTTTTCACTTCATTCATCTCTTGTTTCGTTTCATTTTGATTGTTCGTTTTAGTTTTTCGTCATACGTAAGGTCATACATGAGAAAAAGGAAAATAAGAAGTAGACGGAAAGAAAAGAGAGAGAGAAAAATATATAGTTAGAAACAAATTGTTCGTCAACGACCATAACTGTGGATTTAACATCTAACTACAGACGTGTATTTTTGATTTCAATGTAAAAATCTTTTAAAATTTGTTGCTACTGATGAAGACGTTGGTAAACGTCGAAACGTTTAGCTATTTAATTTTATAATATTGTACGAATAAAAGTATGTTAAAAATATTGTATCAAACATTGTGCTGTATTCGTATTAAAATAATCCAATAACCTTTGTAAATAAGAAGAAAAAGTTTTCATCTCCCTTAGGTCAGGAGTTATTGATATTTTTTTACGGGAAAGACAGAAACCGCTTATATCTCACGTCACAATTAGTCAGCAAATCGATTTCTACATGCCTCACTCTTAACGTTCAGTAGTAGAAGTAGTCTTTTTTGAAAAGAGGTGAAATAAAGAGCAGTGTACAAAATATACTTCATATCTTACACACACGGCACAGAGTCAAGGACTTGGAATTTTAGAAGTCCTCACCGTTCGTGAAGTTGTGATTGAAAGCTCGAGTGTTTAAAATAAATTCAGAAGGATTTTATTAAAATGTTGTTCATAGCAGTATTATATTTTATGTTTAAAACTTTATTTACAACTACTCATTCCAATAAGTTTTTTAAAATATCTTCTCATTTCTATATACCTATTCTGTTTACATATTGCGTAGTCAATCACATGCATATGTGGGACATATTACATGGTCATATATGTGGGGTAGTTATACACATATCACATCGTCAAACCAGCGCTTGAATTTAAGAAAGAAATTATGTCTTATTATAATTAGATCTTATTTTGTTTCAGAATTAAGTTATCATAGTGTATTTTAAATAATGGCTATTTCAAAACCGTGTGTTGACATCAGTACTCTTCCAAGCGATGTGTTGACGTATGCCAATGACAAATTTATTCGTCTTGTTGAACAATTAGTTGGTGAAGATATTGCCGAATTATTTAATGTCCAAGCAATACACAATATTCCGTGTTTGCTGAAAACAACTTCAGACGTATTTGAAATTTTGAAACTCGACTGTCCGGATATTGAGAACATTCGTGATAAATTATCATTCAAGTTGACTGATGGTACATTTATAGTAAAACCTGGTTATCGGAGCAGTGTTTCCTATGTGACTGAAGTATTTCGTAATAAATTTGACGATCATTTGAAGCAGCTCAGAGCTAAATCAAGAAGTGTTACTGTATCATCTCAACTTCAATTACCATTACCATTCACTCAAGTATCTTCTTCTTCTTCTAATCAATTAGCGGTATCTTCTATTCAATTACTCTCATCGTCGTCAACGAGTCCAATCGTACCACCTTCAACAACCATTACTGAACATGAACATCGTAATCAGACCATTAAAACGATAGGTACATGGTGTGAGAGAGAAAAAGAATCGCTAGCTTTGGATGAATTGTCTTTATCAATTGTTGATGATTATAAACTCTACATAAATAACGATACCGAGAATTTGGAAGCATCAATCCGTTGTAATTGTGGTGTTAAACTAAACTTATTTAAACTTAAGAACCGAACATTTTTTCAGTTATCTAATTTTTATGCTCATCTAAAAAGTAAAAAATGTTCGATGATGAAACAAAAGAAAAACGACGATAAGAAGAAGAAAAGCCAAGACGATAGTGCAAGTAAAGAAGAGAAAGTAGAAGAAGAAGAGGCCAGTGATGGTAATATTGCTTCTGTTGCTGATACCACAAGCTCGAAAGCACCAGAAACAGTAGTTAAAAATCAGAAGAAACGTCCCTTATCTCAAGTAGTCTCATCTTCACTTCGAGTAAAACGAACTCGTAGAAGATAAACGAGAAAGCTTTCTTTTATTGTGCTATACGGTTGTATTTTTATGCGAAATATCGATATTGTTGAATTCAATTTTTTAATGTGTAATAATCGAGAAGGTATTCTGTATTTTATAGAAAGATTTTTATTTAACTCAAATGTCATTGTGAAAGAGAAGAATATTATTTTATTTATAAACTAGGCTTTTGTATTCGTTTATTTTTAGACGGGGATTTTAGAAATGTTTGCACAGATAGGAAGAAGAGAGATATTTCATTCTTGTATCAAGACATGTCCGCGTTTCTGAATTCTTTCTTCTCAAGAGTGAACCTACTGACTTTGGCGTCTCTGTAAATTACAGACGAATTAGTCTTAATGAATTATGACTTTCAGTTAACCGTTGTCGGGGTAAATATTCACTATGTGTTGTACCAAATAGTCGAATACTATAGTAATAATAACGATATGCTTGCAAAACCCAATCGTCCACTTCA
>CAJNOQ010007865.1:1036-11801 GCA_905250885.1 Didymodactylos carnosus
CGGTGATTTCCGGAGACCGAACGTCCGATCTGAATCTGCTCAATTCCTTCGCGTTCCGATACTTGGTTCCTGGAGAATCCCGAGATTGGATCTGATATCCAGAACCAGTCAGATTCGTTAATTTCCGGTGACCGGATATTGACGGATCCTGTGATGTGCACTTATGTGTGAATCACCGCTCAACCTGTTCAACGGACGTGTTGTACACGTCCCAGCTAGTGGCCCCTTCCACTCTCTCGCATGAACAGAGGGAAGAACCACTAGAAAATGAAAGAAACATTTAAGGCTATTTTTAGCATTAAAACACCTGAAAACTGATCACATCCTGCCAAATCGAGCGAAATCCGATGTCTGAAACTCAAAGAATCCGGTCGGATCTTTTCCGACAACAGATTTGCGATATAATCCGGCATGGTTGCTGCCAGATTTTACCGATTCCGACAATTTCCGGCATGTTCTAGTGTTGGATTTGGTAGGTTTCGTCAGGATCGTGACGTCGGAATCAACGACTTGGGTATTCGGCTGTGCCATTGCACTGGCTTAAAAACTATTCGACGTTACTCTAGCAACACACAGGTATGTTGTGCATATTCCAATTGGAATGTAGTGTTGTATATAGGGGAGGTAGCGGTTTCCGTAACTGCCAACGGTATTTCATCAATTGAAATCCACTGATCTAAGATTCTTAAATAAGTGAAACCTTCATTTTTTTCCGGTAAAGCTTTGATGTGGGTGAAGATCAACATGTTTTGAGAAACTTGTGTGTTTTCTACGCTATTCTACTTGGCTTTTGCATCTAGTTTCCAATCTACTTTCTCCTGACTTTTCTCTTTGCTTTTCGGTCTACCAGCCACTCTACTTATACTGAACTATACTTTAACGGCATCTATCGGCATAATATTTTGCGTAAACAGATTCACATGCCTGTTATGAAGATGCGATGAAAAAACTGCTAACATTATGTTTAGACCAAAATATCGAATGAATCCGTGGAGTATCAGGTCATAAATAGATAAAGTAGATGAATTATTGGCAAATTTGTGTACGCCATCCACAACAAGTCGATGACCCCGAAAAATATCTTTACATTGGAAATTCAAAGCTAGTGCATTTAAAGCAACCGTTCATTTCGGTTATACTGCATTTAGTGGCATACTAAAAAAGGTTTACCACAATAATTTTTTGAAATTCGTGTGTGCAATGAATATTAGTAACGAAAGTGCGGGTGCAGTCAATATGCTTTGATGTGCAATTATTAATAAATAATTTTCTTGAAGACTATGAGAAGGATTAGACATTTGCAATTCAAACATTCAAGTGAGTAGCTAGTAGTCATACTTTTTTTGTTAGTGAATCATTATCATTTATGAATATTCAAGAGTATGCAGCATTTATATCTATCATTATCATTTTTTGGGTCAGATTATTTATATAGTACATTTTTCTTTGAGAATATTAGTCGTATATTAAAGTCATTAGCCCATGGAACAATTGCGCATAATAAAAGACTAATATCTAATATGGAATTGTTTCGTTGCACTGTTCATTGCCAAATTCATTACATTGTGATAATATGTTAAATAATCATCATCAAATAACAACAAATAGCAAAATATCAAAATCATTCACAAATAATTATTTTGGAAGCATCATTTTTATTTATCGCTAATACCTTATTTAAAAGTTTCATGATTCATTTGTATTCGATGTCTCTTCTTTTTATTTCTGTTGCTTTTATGAATAGCTTCTTATTGCTTCGAAACACAAATAATGGCTGTGATGCAGTACTTATTCACATTGCCACGAAGCACATGCGGATAGAGGCTGACAGAACCGGATTTGCGATACTTTACTTTTCAAATTAATGGTCAGCGTCAAAAGTCCAAAATTCGAAAAAGTCTGAGCCAGACCAACTTGGTTCATCAGATGTTTTCTAATCGCCAATCTAGACTAAATACCAAAAAACAGGCTCTCTCAGCCTCTAGCCACATGTGTCAGCTTCGATTTAAGACCTTCCCGAGCTCTCTATGATATTTCTTTACCGAGAACTACGAAATGGTGTTAAGATGAAAGTCGCTTTCGAGATATGGTGGCGCCAGTATGTGATCCATGTTTTGGGGCTTTCAGCAAACCCCTTGTAACTCTTGATCGGAACATCATCCAGAGCTGAGGAATATCTCATTCTGATCAGAAATGTTTGTTCTATTTTCGTATATACTGAAAGTAACTTATACTTTGGTTTTTTAAAAGGAAAGTAATACCTTTTCGAAAAGCCAGCTTTTTAATGTTTTCGAAAAACTTTTGTAAAAACCTCCATACTCCTTCGATGAGGGCCTTAAAGGCGAAATGTAGTTGAAGTTTACTGCAAGCTTAGAGTTATACATTATTAGACAAAAACGTCTCAAAAACTTTTAATCAAATCTTTTGTAGCATAGTCGTCTGTTTCTTCGCCTGACGACACAATCTGATACGTACGACTTATCTTTGTCATCGTATATTACTACACCTTCTTTGATGTAGAAATATCTATTATTTACTTAATGGTTGTATTCAGTTTTTCGTATTTCAGAGGTACAATTTTACATGAAGTGGACCAATCACGTCTTCGCGATGAACATCAACCAAACTATTCTCAAGGTCCTTCGAGATCATCAATTATTTGAAACGGATACAAAGTATTCAACAACATAGAGAAGTATTTCAGCTAAAACTAGCAATTCTACATCAGTTAAGCTAGATTAAACGTTGCACGATATGAGCAGAATTGAAGTGTCAGTAATATTGATTTAGTATATGTACCACCCGAAGTAAGCTACGGACTTTTATTGATATTTGTTAATTAGCTTACTGGATCGGCTGACGGTCCGGTTAACCTAATAGACAATCTCTAACATATTTCTTCTTTTACATAGCTTGACTGCTAGGTTAATCGAACGGTTGAAGCTAGCTCCACTAACAGCTAGTTGGATCGATCGGTTGACTGATTAACCTGGTGGATCACCTCGCATTCGACCACGATCATGTTAGCCTGATGATTGATTCCACCAGTAGGTTAAGCCATATAAGTCGGTAAACAGGTAGATTTACCTAGCTCCGCGTTGTAGATAACCGCCTAGTACGTCTAGGGATGCAGCCGTAGTGGTTTCCGTTTTAAACTCTCAACAGCTGACGTTCTGAACTGCCAACGGTATTTTTATCAGTCAGAATCCACTAAACTAAGATCCTTAAATTAGTGAAATCTTCATTTTCTCAGCGAAAGAGTGATTTGGGTGAAAATCTCTTGTCTACCAAAAATTTTTAAGAAATTCGCTTCTTTTTCCGTTCTTTGTCTCTTTTCTTTAGTTATGTTTCCTCTTAGAAGCTAATTCAGATGATTAGTGGTGCGTCTCTCTACTGATACTAAGTCCAATATAACGACATCTAACGGGATAATATTTTATGTTGGCAGTTCCGAACGTCAATTGATGAGATGTAGTTGGCAGTTCAGAACGGCAAAACCGTCGCCGTTACCGACCGGAAAACTAAGCATTAGGTTATTTATATGTTTACGTTTCAATCTAAAGCAAACATTTCATACACTTTTAGCCGGTATATCTACAATTTATTCACCTCATATACGATTTTTTAAAAAGAAAAACTCTCAATGGAAGCTACAAACAATCTGACATGGTTGACTTGTTTGATATAAAAAATTGCTTTCTGAGTGTGGATGGGATTAGACGTGAAAATGAAATGCAATTTCCGCTTAAAAGGAAGACGATTGATGACAAGAATAATCGCGATCAACTTGCTTTTGAATATTTATTAAACGTGAGATTTTTAACTGATTGTAATAAAAAAGAAATGCGTTGAAGGTAAATGTTCATCCTGCTCGAATAGACTTCTGTCCTTCGTGGACTGCAGAATTGGCTGATAGAGAATATACAAAACCTTATGGAAAGACAAATGCCAATCTACACTGTGCGTAAAAATGGAACGAGTGTATTGAAATCAAAGAAGCAAAAACTGACAAACAACCATATTTTCTGTTTCTGTTTTTGTAACTTTATGTTCGTTTGATTGTATAGATGCGTTTGAGTCAAACAAAACGCGTTTTTGAAGTGCAGTTGATCTTTAATTGATGACTTTTAAAGTCTTTTTCATCTGAAATAAAAAACAGTATAAAAGACGGTAAAGTTAAATTAAAACCAAATTGTAAGACTAAGTGCAAGACTGAGTGCTAAAACCTGATGAAGATTCAGAACGGCTGCAACTGCCAAGAATGTAATGGGCTATAAACATACGGTATTGATTTTCAAGAAAACTCGAAAATCGATCTTCGAATTTCAAGAATCTTGGGAATTATTTATAGAAAATCGATCGATTTTCTAGAATATTGGAAAATCAAACTCGAATTTTCAGTATGTAGAAATCGACGCCGAATTTTCATACTTTTGGAAATTCTATGCCGATTTTCTAAATAAAATGAAAAGTCAATTTATAGAAAATAGAAAATCACGAATTTCTAAAAAGTCAAAAAATCTACGAGCGTCTTATAAATATCCGAAAAAGCTGCACGATTTTCCAGATCCATTTTCTATAAAGTGGAAATGAATTCGAAATTACAGTGCATGCACTTGGTCCAATGATAATTTCGGTTATTAGCAGGAGGTGGACCGTTACCCCAGTTACTTTGGTAACTCTAACGGTTTTGCGTTGCCGTTAATAGTAAAGGGTAACGGCGAGCATTATTCTTATATATACTTCATTTAATACTCTCAAGACAAACAAATCTCATTTTTATTCAACAAAAGCATATTGTTCAAAGTCGAGTTATACGGTGATAGAAAAGTACCACGAAAGCCTCCAAACACATTTTTATAGATTTTCGTGCGTAATCTTTCATTGACACAGTTTTCAAACTTTGAAAGTGTCTTTGTACAGGTTTTCCAGAAATCCGATCTGTAGAAAACTAGTACAAACATAATTTTGAAAGTTTGAAAATCACGCCATTGAAAAGAACACATACGAAAACCTATAAAAAGAGCGTTTAGTGGCCTTCGTGCCACTTTTCTAGCAAATGTCCATGTGCCAAGTCAATATTATCTGCTGTGTTTGATAGTCAAATACAGTCATAGCGTTACCCGGTATAGTAACGGTAACGCTTGAATCGTTTTCGGTTACTAGTAACGGTAATGCAAATATGTTACCGTTACAGTAACCCCTAGTTATCAGACAGTGGCTAATCAAGCGAGATTTGAAGATCTGGATAAACGGCGACGATGAGGACGACCAAAACAAATTCACAGAGTTAAAAACCCTTATTTTTTTTAACAGTAAGAAAACAGAACCCAAATGAGCTTATATAAATGTAAAAAGCGCACACACGAATACACGAAAAAATGGGTAAACGTAATTTAAAGTCGTCGAATATGCATGAAAACTCATAACACTCTTTTATGTATCTACTGCTTCTGCCACTATTGCTGCGGGACTATATTTTGCTCCACGTCGTTTACGCAAAATTAAAAAACCTAATACAGCAGCTATGAGAATAAAAACCGCAACTACAATAATCACTATTGGTATCCAATTCATTCTTCGGCCTCGTCCACCTGAGTAATTGTCTCTATAAACATCCCCTCGCCCTCCTGTGTAGTGACCTTGTTCATCACAATCATTTAAGTCAGTTAACAGACGTTCAATTTCTTTTAATTTATTCGTACGACGAAAAGATGATCGAATTTCTTCATCTTCTTTTAGGAGGACAGACATAAAGAACGTGTGATGAAGTGGTGGGATAAGTGGCAAAAATTTCAGTGTGGATGTAATTTATGAGCGGTCTTTAATTCATTTAATGTTTGTTGAATATTTCGAATTATTTTCTGGTTTGATGCTGCTTCAATATGAACAATTACGAATAATATGAAAACGGTGACTACGAAGAACACTTTCATGATGTATGTGCGCTCGAATAATAATACAACTACCTTCGTTATGCTGTATGTGAGGTAAATAGATCACATTTACTTTTTTACGTTCTTTCTTGTTGTGTGACAAAAAAAAAAGTAAAGCTTGTGAAAGAATGCAACAGAAGAAATACGAAAAAATTTAACATGTCGATGTGTCATCTATAGTAAAGAGAAAAAGAAAGAAGTGAATAGTCATCGATGATTATTGTGTATTCGAAGAGCAGGGAGAGATAGAATAATTGTCGCCCACTCCGCATATACAGTGGGTGGAAAAATTATTCATGTAGCTCCAAAAGTTTTTGCGTCTATCGATTCTTTTTGTCAAAAAACTTAAGAATCTGCGTTTAAACGTGAATTTTTCATTTTTCTGGTAAAAACAATCATATCCTTACACTTAAACGCGAAAAGTTCCGCAAAGAGTACTACTTACCAACAAGTCTACAACGATGTTGTTTTTTTATCTAAAATGTCGTTTGTTTTGTAATATTATACTATCGAACTGGCTGATGGCAGTTGCTACTTTTCTTCATCTAACGTCAGGTTCTTTTTTTCGGTTCCTTCAGAGCTTACAATGACTCCGTTTACAAACAAACTTATCCGTCTAAACCGTCTGACATCGAATCATTCTGTGACAGATTCATACTGGATCATTAGCGTTGATATGTCCTCACTTCTGCATGGTCACTCTCTTCAGATCTCGAATTTGTACAATTCCGGTAGCTACAGAAAAGAGACGGGAGTTTTGCATTAGTCTTCATAAAACATCATGGTTTATATCTCTATCTCTGAAATTTCGAAAAATGAACTTTCATTTTTTTTAATCATTAATGATACAGTCCAATCTTTCATATCATTTGTTCCCCCTCAAACGCAAAATTAATAAAGTTGAAATTAAAATATATCATTTGGGAAAACGTTGCTCTTTCCAGTGCTCACTAGGTCAGTCTCCGAAAATGTACAGATGTTGAGAAATTTCAAAAATAAAACATCTACATTCTTCGGAAAATTCCGTCACGAGATTTCGCATTTTGTTCTTTTCATTCCAATAAAGAGCTAATATGGTAAATAAGTCACATGGACGGATAGATCTCATTGAGATCTATCGAATGGAGTATAATATATTGGATTTCGATCAACTTATGAGAGAAAACAATGCGAAATACAGCGTGACACGTGACAGCACTTCAGTTTTTGAGTACAACATACATAAGAAATGCATTTTTGACCAGAAATCGAAAATTTTTTTCTTGCAAATTAGGATGATACCAACATCATTCAACGCAGTTTTTTAAGCTGATTCCAATCATAACACTGAAAAAATTTGAAAAACATTTCAATTTTTCAGTTTCTCAGTTTAAACTAAATTTAGAATTAAAACGTTTCCATTGGAAATTATCTGAGAGTGATTTTACACATTTTTGAGCTTATACCCGATGATTTTCTTGTCTAAAAATGCTCAAATTTCAATTTTAATGCTATTTACAATAGCAACGTCGTAAATTCATCGAAATTTTAAATTTATTATTAGCTGTCAGGTACTATATTTTCTTAACAAAAACTGCTTAGAATGATGAAAGAGAGGCACGCAGCGGCGTGCCATCATCCGCGCGCGGATGGTAGAGAAACAAAGAAGTTTGACTGAGTTCGCTTAAATCTCGAATTTATGGCAGGCATAACCTTCTGCATTGGAAGCATGAAATTCCGCCTTGGTCGATATTCTGCTCGTTTTATTTGATCTTAGCGTTTGAAACCAAAACTAAAAACATATTCTGAAAGCCCAAACATTGGCGAACATTTTTCTGTAAAGTAAGTCAAATGATAGTACCGTATTTCAGAGACGAGTTCGAAGTTCAGAGAGTACCCAAAAAGCTTTCCATTTCTTGAAATTCTGTTACGATCTCTATTTTTGCTATAACTGCTGATCTAATGTACTGTTCAAACTCACACCTTCAGAATTTGAAGAACCTGTTCTTATAAGATAGGATGAAGTAAAGAACTGCTGTAATTTTTATTCCACCTTATTTTATAAATTCTAACAGAATCAATATAAAACAAATCAGATGCAAGACTTTTTTCTTAGGTCATTATTAGGCAACAGTAAGAAAATTGTCAACACTTTGATAACTTCGTTCGCTTTTCTTTGTCTTTTTCTTTTGATATAATTATCTATACACATACTGAAGCGCTTTAATATGTGTGTTCTAAAAGAACATAGGTAACTGTCACAAAAACTGATCACTTATTTTTATGTCACTTTACCATTTCGTACGTCTCGTGCATGTTCATCCATTTTTGTCTTTCGTTCTCTCGCTGTTTCTCCAACGTAAACACGATCACAGTTTTTACAACCTACTTTATAAACTAGTTTTTTCAATTTTTTCGATGCGTCATTTCCTTTTAGTAGGGGAAGATATGCACTTTTTATAGTTAGTGTTTTTCGAAAAGCGAAATTCACTTTTACAAGTGGCATGAGTCGTTTGCATGCTTTCTTGACATGTGCTGTGAATATTATCGATTCACGACCATAGTAAGGCATTGTGAAATAGATTGTTCGAACAGGTGTCATTTTTTGTTTTGATTGTGATAATCGTTTTGTTATTAATTCTCCTTCACGTACTCCTTTGCGCATGATGTATGGTGGATATCCATTGTCAGCTAACACCTCTTTTAATCAATCGATTTCTTTTTTTCTGATGTTCGTCCGTAGAACATATTCTCGAGATTCGAGAATATTGAATATTCGAGTCGAGTTGAATATGTACAGTATGTGTGCATGATCAATTTCAAATATGCAGAAAATATCATCTACGTATCTAACCTAGACTTTAGATTTGTTAGCAGTGAATCGATTTAATTTTGATTCAATTTTTGTCATAAATACATCAGCAAGCACGGATGCCAGAGGGCTACCCATTGCGACTCTATCTTGTTGGATATAAAATTCATTTTGAAATCGAAAAGGAATATTACATACAGCTAACTTTAACAAATTTTTCATCTGATCACGATTAAGTGATTTTTGTGACAGTTACCTATGTTCTTTTAGAACACACATATTAAAGCGCTTCAGTATGTGTATAGATAATTATATCAAAAGAAAAAGACAAAGAAAAGCGAACGAAGTTATCAAAGTGTTGACAATTTTCTTACTGTTGCCTGATAATGACATAAGAAAAAAGTTTTGCGTCTGATTTACTTTATATTGATTCTGTTAGAATTTATAAAATAAAGTGAAATAAAAATGTTTACAGCAGTTCTTTACTTCATCCTATCTTATCTTCTTCCTACTGCTTTACCTTCGGGTTTTATTAAACCTGTTCTTATATTCATTTGGTAAAAATTTCATCGTAATCTCTTACATGGTTTCGGAGATACAAAATAAAGAAATTGAAAAAGTGAAATTCTGTCACGCTCGGCGAAGCCGTATATGAAAAGTAAACTAAATGTCATATGTAACATTTACATTAGAAAAATTGATGTAGTTAGTCACTTTGAGAATATTAGAGTTTTTGTTTAAAAGAACGATCGATGGTAATCTCTAACAACATTTCATCGATCTGAATCATTGCTATTTCGGATTCTATATCGTTTTTAATAGTTCGAGAAATTCTTTTCCTCTCATATGTTCACTTCAAAATGTTATTTTTTCTTTTAATTCTAGAAATATGTCGGCATAAGTAACAAACATGTTTTTGACGCTCAATGTTGGGTGATACTGGAGGGGATTGTTTCACAAATAATCGTGATGAGTATGATATGAAGTCGAATGTAAAATTATCCGATGTACAATTTTTAAATCCTCCTTCAAAAAATTGTCAATATCTTCCAATATATCTCGCACAATCCTGGTCATTTTAGGCTCCCCCGCCTCAGAAATTATCTCCGACATCGTACATCCGATCTTACGAAACTTTCCAAAAATATTAGGCAGAATGAGTTACGGGAATGACAAAACTTTTTGGTCTCTAAGTCTTACGGTTTAGCAGTTTTCAGAGATCAGGGTCCAAAAAGGACCCTGACGTGTGTCCCAAGATTTTTTAATATATTTCAAGCTGGAGAGTTCGGGTTTGTTGTACTTAAACTAGACACCTAACTATATGGACTAACCGGCGCCGATTTTTTAATTAAGTCTGCCTTGGGTTTCGAGGCAACTAACAACCTCCAAAATCCGAAAAATTCTTCCGAGTTTTCTAAAAATGCTCATTTGACAAAAAACTAAGACTTAGTTTGAAGACTTCTAGAAAAATGCCTGTAACGCAATGGATCAGAATAAGACCTCGTACAGCTCTGTATGACCTAGCATCACGTTTGATGTTTCAAAGGACTTCTAGAAAAATGTCTGTAACCTTTTGATGCTAGGTCATACAGAGTTGTACGAGGTCTTATTTTGATCATGCTCTAAAAGTCTGTGTGTTCAGAAAGATTTTAATTGTATAAGTATCCAGGAAAAGCTATTATTTGAAGGCCCGATTTTCGGAGACTACTGGAAAACTTCCTCAAAACCCCCGAAAACTCAGTTTTGTAACCAAAACCGATGCAGATTCTGAAAATAGATACCTCAGGCTACTTTTCGATGTGCTTGTCTTAAAACCGATTTTTTGGCAGAAAATTGCAATTCCTGTGGGAACCCTTAACAGATAGCAATTCGTTAGTTAATAATAGTAAAATAAATCTTTCTAATTATGGCGGTATACTTTGGAATCTGAATTATACTAAGGGCGTTCCAAAAGTAATGGCAACATTAAATAAAAAACTAAAGAAGCAATTATATTTTTAAATTTTATTTAATAAATGTTCAAAGTAGTCTCCATTAT
>CAJNOQ010007866.1:0-11799 GCA_905250885.1 Didymodactylos carnosus
ATGAGCCTAGATATTCTTTGTTATGTGCCTTCTGCACGTGTTTATATTTTTTTCTTTCCTTTCTGTTCGAATATGTTCTGTTACCGTGGAAATTCCATTACCATTACCATGGTAATGGTAATGGTAAAACATTCTTCGCCGTGGTAACGGTCATGGTAAAGAAAAAAATCACATCGATGGTAATGGTATGGTAAATGGTAACGAAAAAGTCACGGTAACAGGACTCTAGTGGCAAGCGGTCCTAACCTGTCTTATCCAAGCAACTGCTGATTTTAAACCTATTGTCAGTTAAAAAAGTGTTCATAAGTATTAAATAAACCCACATGTAAGACAAAAAGAGATTGTAAAGAAAAGAGTAAGATATAGTTCTGACAAATTAAAACAAGAGGTAAAATAATAAAACAAATTTCCATCATAGTATTATACGTGCATGAAGAAAATGTACGAGATTACTGTTTACTTAATATAGATTTTTAGCATGCAGAATCACTGTGGCAGAAAAACAGTTGAAAAACAACAAAATCTCAGTAACATACAGATGCAAATAAAACGTTGAGGGAATAATATATATGTTTCAGAAAGTTGAGTTTTATATTGCTATTTAGGCGTTGCTATAATACTCCAGCGCTTTTTATTTCTACAAAAAGGCCCTTACTTGCCAAGGACTTTCACAAAGTACTTCTTAGGAATAAAAGCAAATATTTTGATCGTTGAGAAGTATTTAGGAAAGTACATGGCAAGTGAGAAATTTTGAAAACACTTGCCAATTTTTTCAAGTACTTATCAAATACTTAACAAGTAATCAAGTACTTGCATCGAATACATTGACTAGGGTTTACTTCCAACATTTAACTACGTTATGACAACGCCAGAATTATTCAGGCAACTGAAATGGATGGCGTTTTGAATTACCAACTATAATATGTCTAAACTTGAAAGAGTAACAATACAATAACTATGTAGAAAGTATTTACTGTTAAAAAATCTGAAAAATTTAGGCACTCGAGATTAATATGTTTCTAATTCAATTAAAAGTCATTCTCGTCAAACTGGGGAGATCAGAATCTCTTGATTCTCAGGTTCATCATGGTTCAAACTAGACTGTAATCAGTTAAAAATTTATATTCCGTATAATAATATAAGTGAAATGAAAAGTAACTGGTATTCAAATATTTACTTTTCTCAGATATCGTACCTATTCTCAAAAGAAAAACAAATGACTTATTTCTCAACTTTGATCAGTATAAAATAGAAAAAATGATTATATTTTATTCGCATTTCAGTGTCAAACCAACAGCTTACATATTACTTATTTCAGAGAAATAAAAATGTTTGGTAAACTTGTATTTTTAGGATTTTTATTCTGCTCAGGTAATATAAATCAATTTACTATATTTAATTATCATCATTAAACTAGTATCAAAATGCAATACTTTAGTTGCTTATGGTAAATAATTAAAACCATTATGCAACAATATTGTTAATTGTTTCGTTGATCCATATCGTGTATGAAAAATAGTACAAATTAACTTTTAACTGATATTACCACTCTAAATCTAATATATTAGTTCTCAAAATGTTCAGCTTATCAAAATGCATATTGCATTTCCGACTATTATGGTGGATGTAACGATAAAGTTCATTCACACCGTCCGATAAAAAGCCAGGGACAGGTACCTTTTTTTAATTATTTATTCTTCATACATACGTAGATACTAAAAACGAGACATTTACAGCGAATAATTTCTATGCTAATTGGTATTCAGAAGGATAAATAGTTGATCGTAAGCTGAATATTAGAAATTAAAGAAGATATTTGAATCATTTGCGTTTATATGACAGGTAATGCTGCAACAACTGAAACTGATATAACTACACGAGCATGTGTACGTGTAAACTGTTTTGTTAATCCATATTTAATGGCAAAATGTGCATAACATCCAGATGCCATTTGTTGGTAGATGAATAACCAAAAATATGTTATCTATTATCATTCAATTCTTAGTTAATTATTTTCAAGTATCAACTATTGTGGAGGATGTAATGCCATTTTTTTACAATCATCAAAATGAACGTATACAATGTTGAATTTGATAGTGGTGTACTTAATACATTAAAACGATATACGCATATTGCTTTGTCTTGTATTACACAATGATCGTTCATTTTCCTATTTAAATAAAATATCAATGAAATTCATTTTATTTGTTAAAGGCTAGCAGAAAATGTCTTGCTATAAGTGCTGATAGTGAGATGATCGCATGTTAACAACACAATAAAAGTAGAATTTTAAACATATTAAAAAGTAGAACAAGAATCCACTGTACGGACATTTAAAAAATGCTTTTAGTTCAAAATAATCTTGCGGCTAAAATATCAAAATAACATCGCAATAAAAAAAAATGATTGCACCGAGATTTTATACTGGAGCTAAATAAACTAGTGCATTAAGATACATCTGAAAGAATAGAAAAAGAATATCTGACATTTAATCAATCTTTTGGACTATATAAAGGTATCATTTATTGAAGATAATTTTTTTTTTCATCATTTCCTCTTCCATGTGTATGTGACCAATATGTAATAGCATAGAGAGGTTTCAATTTTAATTTACATTCATCAGGATTAAATGTTTGACTTTCCGGTGAACATATTGGTTGTAAATCTCGCATGGCTTTCCAATCATAAGCATTGACATAATGAGGTGGTAAAAATGTCATATTACATAATTCAACAATTTTATTATTTTGTTTTGGAATTAGCTCATCAAATGATTTTGATGTTAATAATTGAGATTTTATATACATTTCAATTGAGTCAAATAACAAATTTGGACCTGTAAATAACTGAAACATAATAGCATCAATCAAATAAACAGTAAATTTTTTATACCTGTATTAAAATTGACATTATAATTTGGTTTTAATTCCCATCTATCCCAAATTTTAGCTAAAACGAATAGCCAAAATTTTTGTTTAGCTTCCGATGCAAACCATGAATTTGGAAAACTTTCTTTTGTTCCATAATCATATGTCATCATACCAAATATAAGTTTACGTTTATATAATAGTTCATCAATTGGTTTTAATGATTCATAATCTAAATCAATGTACACGCCACCAAATAAATACATGTACATTATACGAACAACATCCACTTTACATACAAATGGTGTTAATGAGTCATACATAGTTAAGAAAAATGGAAAATAATCGCGAACTAAACGTCTATTATCATCATCTGTCCATAAAACATAAGTCCATTTTTGATCTAAAACAGGAGTCAATAAAAGTTTTCATAATTTAACTTTAAAAAAATAAAAATATATTAAAAACTTACTTTGATGATTTTTACACCATGTACTAGTCCAATTTTTTTGTTTTGAACGTAATTCATAAGATTTCCATGTTTGATGAATAATAAATGGTATGCCGATGCTATTTCTCAAATGATATTTATCTAATATTAAATCATCGTAGGTTAAAAATAATGAATGGCATGACGATGGTAGATGGGGAAGGATATGCGAATGCTTTCGTTTTGATTCATTTCGTACTGTTATAGTATCAGAATTGTCGTTGAGCAGGGAATTTTTTGTTAAAGTTGATATGAAAAATAAAAATAATATAAAACTAAACACTGTCAAAATTGAACGAAATCGTTGACGATCAATTATCATCTCTGGATAAAAAAGAAAACATGATAAATAGATAATATTTGACTAACAGATATTTTCTTTTTATTCAATAAAGTAAGCTGCAGTAAGACAACATCTTAAAGAGATTGCTTTAGTTTTACGAGTATCAAGGAGACATTTTATCAAACCTGTCAGTAGTCGACGGCGGTTTTCCAACCTTGACGACACAACTTTATACTAAACTTTCGACGGTCACAATATAAGAAAAGCTGGTGTTTTCCACTATCTTTCACTGTGTATCACCGCATTTTATGTAGATAAAAATTTTGTCATTATTTCATTGTGTTATAGAAAAACTTTTACTATTCAAAAAGAAAAAAAGAGAAGATTGCTACTCATACGAATGAAGGTATTGAAGTATCCTTATTATTTGTTATTGCGGATGTGAAAACGGAAGGACCAAGGCATTGAAATACTTTCATAGTTCGTTGAAGTGTTACTTTAATTTTATTGGTCATTTATAATAATGGATAAATAAAAATGAATCATTTACTTTTATAAAATAAAGATAAGTTTTTTTTCATTTATTTATATTTATATTTTTTTAAATACAAATAATTCATTTAGATTTATTTTCTAAAATTACATTAAATTAACACTTCTACTTTGAAGAACAGAATTACAGAACATGTGTTTTTTGCAAGCCATGTGAAATATATGAACAGATTTATTGTTATAGTTATGTTATTCATTCATCACACAGGGTTAGGACAGAGAGAGGGAAATTCGAATGCGATGTGTAAGAAAGAAATTCTTCTCTCAAACCGATCTATGATAATTATCAAGCCTTAAACTATATTACACTGTGGCTTTAGCGTGGTTGTGACGAACTTTTTTCGTCCGACGTAAAAAAATAAAATGAATTTTCCTATGCATTCCGTTCTATGTTCTACACAAGTACAGACACTTTAATGTGTATACACTCTCTTACTTTATGTTCGATAAGAATATTTATATATGTGTCGTCTCACATTATAGGGTAAGACTACTTCTGCGTCTCTGTATTAATAGGGATCAAATTTTTCTTTTTCATTTGAAAATAGAGCTATCATCATCGATCATATGAAGATTATACTAGTGTAAACATGAATAAAAGACGGGAGAGAAAAAATTACAATTCGACAGTACTATTACTGATAAGTACAGTCAAGTTAGGAATTGTAAAATAGACTCTTGTGTAATAAAAATGTTTGTAATGAACAACGGAAGATTGAATCTGTTAGAATTTCCTATGTTTACAGCTATGCTGTGATGCTTATCATGTTTTACCTGATGAATGAATGATTCACACTGTTAGCCGAGGGGAGTGCGTACCCTCTCACATTTTTATCTTAGCGCCATCCCTGCACAGTATCCTATAGATTTTTTACATAAAATAGTTCTACTGCTCAGAGATGGGCGAGTACACACTTTTTCGAGTACGGGTATGAATACGAGTATTTCGTGGCAAGTACGAGTACACGAAAATTTTACTCGAGTCTGTACTCGAGTACAAGTTTTGATAACGAGAAAAAATGTATGGAGTATATATGAAGTAAAAGTTAATTTTGTTTTTTCTCCTGTAAGAACAAATAGTTCGTTTACTCCGTCCGACAGTCTCCTGGCTTTCATATTGATTACAACATGCATTTTTCTTATAGGATTACACTACAATTCTAAAATAGAACCTACTGTTCTTCTCGGCAATCCATAGTAGATTATACAGGCTTTCGATCGAGAATACTNAAGATTAGGATCCATGAGTATTATTATTATTAGTCAAGAAAGTAGGCTGCTACTACAAGTGAAACGACAGTACCAACATTTTGAAAACTAAAACTGCTATGGTATAGAAGAATATCTACCCTAATTTGATAACGAGAAAAAATGTATGGAGTATATATGAAGTAAAAGTTAATTTTGTTTTTTCTCCTGTAAGAACAAATAGTTCGTTTACTCCGTCCGACAGTCTCCTGGCTTTCATATTGATTACAACATGCATTTTTCTTATAGGATTACACTACAATTCTAAAATAGAACCTACTGTTCTTCTCGGCAATCCATAGTAGATTATACAGGCTTTCGATCGAGAATACTCGAGTACTTTTTCGAGTATTCCTTAAAAAAAGTCGTGAGTACGAGTATCAAAAAAGTTGTACTCGAGTCGAAGTTGTACAAACTCGTACTCGCCCATCGCTGCTACTGTTTATTAAATGATCATTTCAATCAATTGCTGTCGAAGTCAATATGTTCTAGCGTATACGTGCAAATATATTGGCATGTTAACAAAAGCAAAAAGCTTATTTTTAATACTAACAAATAAAAACCATAATAAAACTGCATTCTTATTCTATTTTGTCGGAAAGAAAATTATGGAACGATTAATAAAAGAAAAATTAGCTGTTGAAAATAACAGACATGTAATTCATTATTACTTGCACGTTTCAATGTAGCTCAGTTAAAAAATATGCCAGTGTTAGTTACTTTGCATTATAAAAAAATTTCTGAATTTGGTCATACGATTTATTAGTAAAATTTTCGAAAAACTAACAAATAGAAGAAAAAGTTGAATAAGACCACTTTCTGGACAATATCTGAGTGATAAGCATCACATCAGTCTGAGAAAGATTAGGATCCATGAGTATTATTATTATTAGTCAAGAAAGTAGGCTGCTACTACAAGTGAAACGACAGTACCAACATTTTGAAAACTAAAACTGCTATGGTATAGAAGAATATCTACCCTAATTTAACGAGAAAAAAAATGCATGATAATAAAAAACTAAAACTAAAATGTGTCATTTGGAGAAGTGAAAAAGCATTACTAACAAACTTTCTATTTTAATGTGTGTGAACTTTTTTTTTAATTAGTTCAAAAGAGAATGAAATGAAGAAATGTAGAAAATATTAGAAATATAACATTTCAAAGAAAATATCGTAACTACTCTTGTTTTTATGATGTGCATGTTACCAAAAAAATGACTACACCAAATTGTTCACCTCAGAACAGAACAAGACTATTCAAGAAATGAGAAAAAAATTTTAGAATAACCTCCGAATTATTTCGGCCTTGCCCCTCGAAAAAAGAATTTCATTTTTGTTTTATATATTCCAACAGTTGTCGTCAATCCGATTCTATGACAATTTTATTTTTCACGCTACATAGGAGCCGAGATTTTGACAGTTGGCTTTCAAATATCATAAAAGTGGAAGATTTCAAATTACTGAATTGAAAAGATCAAGTAGAAGTTATATGGTGGAGCTAGGAGAACGAGAAAGTAGGAATTCAGTGTTTAAACAAGACATATATACAGATATGTGCGGCGATAAAAAGATTTTCGGTGGTGGCAAATAAATTTTTGAACATCGGCGGAGGCGAATCTTCAAATTTGAGTAAAACAATGTTCTCTTTCATTTCTGGCACGTTCTCCATGAACTAACTGTGTCTTGTCGTATGCGAAAAGATAGAAAAGCGCTGCACGCCAGATGCCTAACATAAATAACGTACCAACAGAAAGAGTAAGAAAACCCTGCATCATACGATTTATGCAAAACCAAAGAAAATGGCACACTCTGTGCTGCAAAGAAACAACGTATTCTGTTCACGTTTCAAAATGAAATATTATCACTTTGAAGAAAAAAAACGTTCTAAGTGTCTACATTAATGAGCGGCAAAATCAATCATGAACAAGTAGCATTTTTGATTAGATTGCTAGCGGAAAAGGAAAGCAAAACGTTGCGTTCTTGTTCTCGATTTGGGACTTAAAAAATGAGAGGTCTCATCTCTGTGATAAATCTTCTGTTTACCTGCTTCATCACAGAAAAAGACAAGAATTTCTAACGTCAATATGTTCATTTTACTCATCAGCAGTAAATGCGGGATGTGAAAAGCTCGTAAAAAAAAGAAAAAAAGTCAGACCTTTCAATAAATGTTCTCCAACAAGGTTAGAAAGATAGAATTTAATTGAAACATGTGATGCATTCTAAAATATAGAATACTAGCTGAAGTACCCGGCGTTGCTCGGGAAAATTTGATATAATGTACTTGACATATTAGAAAAAGACATCGTTATAGTCTTCTATCAGTTATGGCTCCGGAGTCTCGGCTGCTCTGGATGCCGCATGCGTTGCCCGATCTTCCTGGCGTCGAACCTGCCCTTGTTCTGGAGTCTCAGCTGCTCAGGAAGCTACCATTCTCCTCGAAGCTGATGTACTTCTGCCCACCAGGGCTCTTCGTTTTGGTGGCATTTTGCAGTATTCCTAATGTAAATAGGATAGGTTAGAAATATTCTTTAAGAATATTGTATTTTTAACAAAGTTACCTTAGAAATTTGCATTTGAAGTCACAATCGAAAATACTTTAGTAATCTGTAAATTTTGTAGTGTATAATAAATGTTACTCACTTACTTGTTTGTGCGTGAGTACGTTTATTAGTAGGATCGTCGGAAGATGAGAAATACTATAGTGAATATGGCTCTGGGGCCTGTTTCTTAAAAAAACTTAAGTAGAAAATCTTACTTAAGTCAAAAAATACAAAGACTTTTTTGGACTTAAGTTTGACTTAAGTAAGATTTTCTACTTAAGTTAATTTTAAGAAACAGGCCCCTGATACAGAAAAACAATAGAAAAACACACGTGTGTGGCACACACTAAAACATTTTGATAGCGTCATTGTATAGTGTGATGTGAAAATTCCAATGACAATATATCACGCATTAGAAGAAATGTGATACATCATGTGCCGGCATAAAAAACGACGAAGAGATTAAGTCATATCCAAGTACGTACTATAGCTAATCACCTAAACATATTGGACATATATTTATGACTAACCAAAATTTTCTTCGATTTCACCGATTCTTGAATACGCTAAAAGTTGGCCATGAGAAAAGCAAGGAGTTTCTCACCCTCACCGATCCGGTCTCGACCTTCCTCTGGACTTAAGAGTATGTCATGGAAAGTTTGGTGACGCTAGCTCTTACAGGGACCAAATGCATAAAGAACAGACAAACAGACACAGGCAAACATTCTTCTTTATATAGATAGATTTCTTTGCTGTCTATGACCTAATCATTTGTAAAATAAATGACTTTACGCTTTCACAGACGCCACGAAGTACAAAAAAAAGCAGAAGAGGATCCTCCGATATCGGAGTAAATTTTAAAATTGAGAGTAAATATCTGATTTGTCTAAAAATACGCAAGTTTTGACATACAAAACGTTTTAGTTGCAAAAAATTGGTTTAAACTATATGTATTATAAGATAAGCTCCTTGACACTCCCTACTAAATCGGCTCGCCATTGTATAGCAAGACCACGAGTCGTACGTTACCAGTAACAATCAGAATAACAATTAAAGTAAAAATAGAAACAATGAGTAAACAGTGAACTAGAAGAAAGTTCCTTACAAAAAAATATTTTATCGGCACTGGTTGTGCAGGGATGCGCACCGATGCCGAATAATTATTTTTCTGGGCACCAATGCACATCGGTGCCAGAAAAAATGTAAAAGTCTCGTACCGGTGCACACCAGTGCCGAAGTTTTGTTTTTAATCACCATTTTGTTTTGTCAATTTCTGTCTATATTAACACCACAATCTACTTCTAATATTTCGAATACGTTTCTGACTTCATCTTTTCCTTCTCACAGAAGAAGTGCCGAGGCAATGCCGCATGGTTTTGGCATGTCGATGTGGTACTGATCGGTGCCGCATTCTAATACAAAATTCAGCATAAACAACCATAACAAAAAACTAATTAAATTGATTAAATAAATTATCAGCGCGGCACTGATTTTTACCAGCGCGGCATGGCACTCTTTCGGCAGAAATATATCGGCACTTGCTGGGCACGAGTGCGCACTGGTGCCAGTCAGTACCGCACTGATTTTTATTAATGCTGCACTGGAATATTTTTTATAGGGTTAACAATAAAAAATAAAATTGTTTTATTTAAGTAAGAGAATAACTTTACACTGGAATTTAGAATTAATTTCTAGTTTATAGAAAACTGATCTGAAAAATCGTGGAGCTTTTTCTGATATTTATAAAGTGCTCGTGAATTTTTAAAAATTCGCGATTTTCTATTTTCTATAAATTAACTTTTCATTTTATTCAGAAAATCGTCATAGAATTTTCAAAAATATGGAAAGTCGGCGTCGATTTTATAAATACTGGAAATTCCAGTTTGATTTTCTAATATTCTAGAAAATCGATCGATTTTTATAAATAATTCCCAAGATTCTTGAAATTCGAAATCGATTTTCTAGTTTTCTTGAAAATCAATACTGATTTTCAAGATAGTTGGAAATTCGAAGATGATACGGTATAAGTGGACCAGTCATATTATGTGCAAGTCATGAGTTAATAGTTTTGTGTGAATAAAATTAAGCAGAAATTCTACTAGGGATCTGATACTTGAAAAAAGATTAAGCTAATTTTCAGGGTCCACGAAGCTCTTTCAACAAAGATTGTTGATCTAACACATTCATTTAAAGCTCACAGATATCTGTAGTTCATTACATTCTCGACAGTTGCAGGCGTTTGAATCTCCATCAGATTTTAGTACTCACTCTTGCACTTAGTCTTACAATTGGATTTGAATTTAACATTACCGTCTTTTATACTGTTTTTTATTTCAGATGATAAAGACTTTAAAAGTCACTAATTAAAGCTCGACTGCACTTCAGAAACACATTTTATTTGGCTCAAACGCATCTAAATGCATTTTAGTGAACGCGTTAGGAAAAGCGTACTGTTTGTTTTACATAATGCTTAAAACGCGTTGTTTCTGCACGCAAACAACAAACGCACTTAGACGTGTCAACAAAATTTTCTAACATTTGAGACATATTACAGTACATTGAAAATACACTAAATTCTCATAACGCGCGGGTTTGGAATTAACTAACGTTACCTTTTTTAACGTTACTTCCCGAGATCAAAAACGCGTCTAAGGACTAAAATAGCACCACTGAAACGCGTCCCAAGATTAATAAAAATATGTCTTTATGGGTCAAAGTTTGTTAAAACGTCATTTCTGCATCCACACACGTATCACAATGCTGCGAAAGTTTTGAACATTATTTTAATCCATAAACGCGCTTTTAATCTCGGAAGGTAATGTTAAAAAGCATTAGTTAATCCCAAAGCGCGTTATGAGAATTTAGAGTGCAATTTTAATGTATTATAACACATCTAAAATTTTAAGTTGTCTTTTGCAACGCAGCTTCATTGCTACACAAACAATAATCTGAAAATTAATTCTATTTTTCGAATTTCCAAAAGTCCATATATAAAATCGTCGTGGAATTTTTTGATTGAAAATCGCTGAGTATTTTCCATAATTCTAGAAAATCGAACTGGAAATTCGATCTCGAATTTCAAGAATGCTGGAAAATCGAGGTCGAATTTTCAAGTTTCTTGTAAATTCGATTTTGTAGAATCTAGAAATCCTCAAGGAATTTATATATGGACTTTTTGAAAATCGCCGAGCATTTTCTATAAATAATTCCTAACGGTAGTGTAGTTACAAAATAAGAGATAAGTAAGAAGAAGGGAACTGAGAAGTCGAGAGGAAGTGTTGTTTATTTGAAACGTTTGGTATCCCAAACAGAATCTATTATTGTTTTATAAAGATAAAAATGATGGGGAAAGATTTTCCGTAGAAGTAGTATTTCAATATCGATGTCGACAGTCGAATCACAATCTTTTATTCTATCGAATAGTCTCAATCTAGCTACACTGTTATCTTGAATTAATTTCCAGTTTATAGAAAATTGCCGAGGATTTTCTAGTTTATAGAAATTCCTCAATGAATTTCCAGCTTTCTAGAAAATGTTGATTTTCTAGTATTCGTACCAAAATATAATGCAGGTTGCCACTTTTTGAATAACTTTTGATAGGAATGAGATAGAGACCTGCGATTTTCGCTGTTCAATAGCCAAGACTTGAGCAGAACTTTTCACAAGCGGAAGCAACTTTTGAAAAAATTCCAGAGATCGGGTTTCCAGAGGATCTTTGAAAAATCGGCTTCGTTCTCAGAAAACTAAAATACAATGTTAGTAACTTTTTTGCATGCGTAGATAGTCCGGACGTTACTCTACAAAATTATGCAACTCCCG
>CAJNOQ010007867.1:0-11796 GCA_905250885.1 Didymodactylos carnosus
ATTTATTCTTTTTTTTCTATTTATAGATTCTTTTGTTGTTGTTTGGCTCGAGTCATTGTTTTATAGGTCGATGACCTTTGATGACTCTCACTTTTCGTGAATAAAATTCATTCATTCATTCATTCATTCATTGGTGCAGTCGCATGTGACAAATCACCTCTCTGATGGTGTAGTTCCATGACCCACGTAGATGGATGATGACACACATAAATGGGTGAAAATGTCATCTGTAGGGCAGACAACTCTTTTGTATGCTCTTCACTGTAAAATCGGTCATCCACTAAAGTACTTTAAAGTCACCCACCTACGTGGATAATTAAATGTCCCAGATGGATGGATGGCCTCTGTTCACGAATACGGATTGCGTCAGCAAAAATGAAATTTGTGAATTCTGTTTATGTTACATTTAGTTACTCTAACTATCATATCAAATTTTACAAAAACCAGAAGAATCGTTTTACTTTTTATTTTTAAGATGGCAACCATTATTGAACGTAATGTTGCTGACTCAATCGATGATTTAGTTAAAGAAGCTGAAATGTTGAAAACACGTTTGGAAGAAGAACGTGCCAAATTTAATGATATGGAATGTACGTGTACTTCTCAATTTCTATTTTAAACTAACTTTCCCAATCAATTTCGCCTATTATAAGATTATAAGTTTGAAATTTATAATGAGACTCGACACGAAGTTAATAGATGGGCTTACTTATAATTTCATGAACTATTATCCATTGTGATCAAATTAAATAACACTAAATATGAATTTGTTATAGCAATTTCTTCTTCTTAATAGTAACAACGGTCGCTGAAAAACTTGATGCCTTACCACCTTTCAGTACTAAGTCAAGACGATTATTAAAAGGCCATCAAGGAAAAGTTTTGGCATTGGATTGGTCTGTCGATAAACGACATATGGTTAGCACATCTCAGGTACATAGAATTTTACTGAATAATTTAATATTTTACTGAATTCAAACATGATTATTTATTCATTACAGGATGGAAAACTAATTGTTTGGGATGCTTTCACAACAAATAAAGTATGTTTAAATAGGAATAACATCAATTAAAAACTTGCCTTTTGTCTATTGTCTAGGAAAATGTTATTACAATGCCGACAACATGGGTGATGACTTGTGCTTATTCTCCCTCTGGAACAACAGTTGCATGTGGGTAAGTAATCATTCTTACATTAGATGTTGAACATTGAGCCAAAACATTTCTGTTTAGAAAGCAAATTTGAAGTCTAGGTAAATCTTTCTAACTGCTCATAAACTACAACTACTAACATTAGTGCTCTCAGCTCATTTTGCACGTTTATATCTTCTTTTTTTCTGCCTTTTTGTAATTTGCTATTATCAATTATTCTCGCTTTTCTCTCTTTAGAGGTTTAGACAACAAAGTGACACTTTATCCACTTAACTTAGATGAAGATGTTAATAAACACAAAAAAGTCGTTTCTAATCATTTAAATTATATATCGTCGTGTAAATTTATGCATTCTGATCAACAAGTGCGTATGAATTCGAATTTCTTTCTATGTCTGTTGATGTTATTAATGTTTTTTCAGCTGTTAACGGCAAGTGGTGATAGTACCGCAAAGTTATGGGATGTTGAAAGTAGTACGGCTATACAAACATTTCAAGGTCATCAGGCGGATATAATGGGCATCGACGTGTCACCAAGTGAAAGTGGAAATATATTTGTATCTGGCGTAAGTATGAGCAAAGATAATAGATTCTTGACTTATCCAGAAGAGATATAAGTAATATGTATGAAGTGGATACAAGCATCACATGTGGCATAGAATAACAGATTAGAACTCTTCCGTATTTACTTTTGAATAATTTAGTTCACAATAAATAAGTGTGGCTGATGAATATAGATGCATGGTTCCTATTTCATCATTTGTGTAAATTCGTTTTATATTCTATTTCCGATCTGTTCTTCTCTTTTCTGTGTGTAAAGCAATGTGTTATTTCGAAGCGATGAGAAAAACTGTTTTATTTACCATAGAGTTCCGACCACATGGCAATGGTTTGGGATATCCGTACTGGTCAATATGTACAAACATTTGAAGGCCATGAATCTGATGTGAATTGCGTTCGATTTTATCCAAGCGGTGATGCGTTTGTTACTGGCTCCGATGATGCAACGGTTGGATATTTTATGACTATTTCAAAATCAAAACTTGCAACTTTTTTTATTCTTTATAGTGTCGTTTATTTGATTTACGTGCTGATCGTCAAGTAGCTATTTTCAAGAAAGAATCAGTTATATTTGCCTGTAATGCCGTGGATTTTTCATTGAGTGGTAAGAATAACACTAAAATAATAGACAATGATAGAGAATGTACTTATTCTTTTGCTTTAGGACGTCTATTATTTGGTGGTTATAGTGATTATTGCATTGATGTTTGGGATACATTAAAAGGTTCCCGTGTTGCAATATTGTATGGTCACGAAAATCGTGTTAGTTGTTTGCAAATCTCACCAGATGGTACAGCATTGGGAACAGGAAGCTGGGATTGTACTCTCAGGGTAAATGTAATTATCTTTTAACAACGTAGAATAATCTTAATATCTTTTTTTCTAGATATGGGCATAATACATCACTCAAATATTTCGTACTCAATGTTATGAAATGAATTGGCTCTATTTTTTGTAATTTTTTTTTCATAAACTATATTTATCTTTTAACCTCAGATGAAAAAAAGAATCTAGTCATTTTTATTTTCAATTTATTTGTTGTTGTGTAACCCTTGTGTTTTTTCATAACCTTATGTACATTAATTAATTGTCTTCATAAATAAATTTACAAAATGTAATAAATATTCATTTGTTAAATTTAGTCAATTTGATCAGACTTTCAAAGATATTGAGAGGTTATAGAGCAATCGTTCAATAGAGTCGGTGAGTTGTTGAAGAAAGGGTCGCTAATTAATGTGAAATTTCGTCGCTTCTATTGATATCATCTGAATGATGTACGTGTAGGATTATCAAGGGGAGAAAAGCGGACTCCTATGGATTCCTATCTCGAAGTCTCTATTATCTGTTTCAAAATATAATGCATTCCGATGTTTTCTGAAGAACTTTTGAACGGTGATAGCTAGAGACTTGCGGTATTCAGTTTCTTAAAGCAGACATCGGAGGACATCGATCTATGAGGGAATTAAGTTTACTATGGTACACCTTTCAAATAAAAAAACTTGAGTTTGCCATTCTAAAAATATCTAGAAACAAAAAAACTCGTGGCAATATTGATTTTTCGAAAACAATTCAGTGTCTTAGTGAAAACCTATACTAGACGAAATAACCCATTGTTGCCTGTTTTCACGTAAAATCAGAAACTTCATAACTCAATCAAAATCGATCCGAACTATGTCAGAATATCAAGGTATACTCTATTTTATCTACTCTATATCATGCGATCCAATACTACTTTTAAAAACCAATAGTAGCTCCTTTTCTAGAAGGGTTTCTAGAGGTTTTATAAATATTTACACAAACAGTCAGCAATCTCGCTGTTAACAGACAAAAATCATCGCATATCGACAGATAGATTATATCGAGTAATTGAAACAAGCAAAAAGGAATAGGAGGAACAATTCACCTTTTTTTCTATTTTGTATTTCTTTGTGAAAATAAATAGCGTATGCTGGGTATTCTCAGCTGTTATTTGGGTGATACGAATACGAATTAGCTGAACGAAAACATTAGAACACTTAAAATTTCGTAGTTTCACACATTCACTTGTAGACTCCTGTAGAGACTCTCCTGGCTTCTATGGTCTCCTGGCTTCTATGGACTCCTGGAGTCCAGGAATCCGCTTTTCCCCCCTTGAGGATTGTTTTAATACAGGTACAGAATCTATTCATCTTAATTGCCTCTGAACACTACATTTGTGTAAACATACGTATTCCACTTCTAATACATGCGTATGTATGTTTATGAACGCTTGGAATTTTAAGATTTTACTTTCTGAGGTCCTTTATCTTTGTTTGTTTGTATAGAGCTTTATTTAAATACCTCAAATAGAGGGGCTGGTAGTATCACCTAACAGGTGCTGACTACCTAACAGAAATTAGATTCGCATGCAGAAATTATAGAGAAGAAAAATATATAAATAATATAAAGAGCATTGACTAGTTTCCACATTAGAAATATTACAAGCAGACAGTAAAATATCATCTTTCTCAGTCAGAGTACAGCCAATCATATACAGAAAAATAAATTTTTGTTTTTTGAAGTACAACAAAAAGCGTACTCTACACACTAATACTATCAGAATTTTGAACAGACACATAAAGTATACATTAAGGGACGGTCCAGACAAACGAACACAGCCTATCAAAAAAGGTTTCATTATTATTGCGAATAAGTTTAACAATGCTACGATTTGGTCTGCCTTTCGGTAGACCAGGAATATGGGCTGAAAAATTCATTAACAACTTTCTTCTGTAAAAGCACATTTTCTAAAAACTCGGGTTCGTACGATTGTATACTCTCTAGTCTGGTAGCCAGACATTTTCTGAACTTGGCCTCGAGTCGGGGTAAAAGAAAAACATCATGGAGGTCCTGAGTTGAGCAGCGAAAAATACAAAAAATCATTCTTAGACATTTCCTATAAAACCCATTAATACGTTCACGCGATGTGTTCGAAAACAAATAGTAAACAGTCGATAATAGGTGGAGGTGGGGCCATATGTAAGTATTGAAGAATTTCATTTTTAGGTAGATGAAAAGAGGAAATTGTCGATGAATGTACTTCAAAATCGCCTAAGAGCGCCTAAGTTTTACAAGTTGGGCATTAATCATAGTCCCAAAAGCTAACTGGGCATCCAGAAAAAATCCTAGATATTTAAAACTTTTCGTCTGCGCTATCTGTGCACCTTGATACAAGATGCATAGCTTTGGACATTGGCCACCCTTGTGATAGATAACCACTTCCGTTTTTACAGTATTGACCGGTTGGTGCCAGTCCGCACAATACATACTCAGGGCGACCATGTCTTCGTTAGTGCGCTTTTCCATTTCCCTAACCTGATCACGCCGATTCAAATAGATGCATGGAGAGTACAAAAGCCCTAAATCATCAACGTACAGGTGACCATTGTCTGGCCTCCGAAAAGTCTGTACCAAATCAAAGTGATCGACAATATACACCCGAGGACCTAGGCAACTCCCTTGAGGAGCCCCTCTCGAAATGTCAATTTCGTCTGACAACTGCCCTTCGTAATCAATACATAAGGTTCTATCTTTAAAATAATTCACTATCCAAACTAGGTACGAGAATGGACATTCCAACCGATGCAATTTCAAAATCAGTCCTTGTTGCCACAAATTATCAAACGCCTGCAAGAAATCAACATAAACCACCGCACAGAACGTATTATTTTGCAGTGATTGAGTAATTTGTTCTACCAAGAAATTCACTCGAGAAGTTATCAACAAATGAGTTCTTGACGCCGATTGTTGTGCAGGTAAAATATTCATTTTATCCAGCCAATTATTAAACCTTAACAAAAACAGACGTTCATAAATTTTCCCAAATACCGGGAGCAATGAGATTGGTCGCAGTTCGTTCGTTGTTGGAGCTGAACTGTTCACTTTATTGAGGCAAATTGTTCTGGCTTTCTTCCAGCTACTACCCCAATATGCTTTAGAAAACAAGGAATTATACAACAGGGTGATATTAATCAAATACAGTTCAGGCAGAAGTTTTACCATTCTGTTAGAAACCGAATTTTTATTGTTCAAACTACGTACAACCTTTCTCAGGTCTTGGACTGTGAAGATCAGGTCGAAATTGGAACAAACGTACTCAACATCATCTGGATCAGCATCTCTCAATAAATTCCAGATATTCACTGCCGAACGATCAATTTCTTTAAACATATCCATCTCAGGCATTTTGAAACGGCTTCTAAAGTGGCTTGTCAGGCATGCAATAATTTCATCTGGTGTCTTGTAAACAGTGTTATTTTCTGACAAGGTCGTGAATTGAACTGACTGATTCTTATTGAGGACCTTAACTGTATTCCAGAAAGATGCTGGGTTTGGAGACGCTACATGTGAAATGAACTTTACCCAACTATTCCGCCTGAACGTTCTGAACTCCCCTTGGATCAACTTATTCCAAGACCTTAAACGTAAACGATCTTCTTCCAACCTTGAATGTCTGCATTTGTTTTGCAAATAATGCTTATGTTTCAACATAATTCGAAGTGCTTGTGGAATGGTTGGTCGCTTATTCCTAGCTTTGTGCCAAATGGTAACACGATGTTTCAATGCGTTTAGAAATTTTTGGAAATATTGAAACCACTCAAAAGCATCAGGATAATTAACCAGTCTAGCTTCCATAAGCTCCGGGTGCACAACCGACAAGACAAATTGATAAACATTCCAGTACGTCTTTGGGACAAATACCCAGTCATCCGTAACGTCAATTCCTAAGAACTCTGTGAACACGGGAAGATGATCACTACCTTTATACATGAAGGACCAACATTGGACGGCAGACATCGCTTCTGATGAAAAAACCAAGTCGATTGTAGTATCAGACCTCCACGAAGTCTTCTTACCATAGTTATGGGCCTCCAGCTCGTTCGCATCGAGCCACTTCGACAAAACATTTCCTTTACCGTTCACTTGGGGGCAACCCCAATCCGCGTGGTTAGAATTTAAATCACCAACAAAAATAAAATCTTTCGAACGACTTATTAAAGAAGACATGGTTGTAATAGGGAGAGGTTCGCGAGGAGGAGAATAAATAGAAGTTACTAAAAATGTTCTACTTTTTATTATAATTAAGACTGCTACTACATTAGGTATGTCAATGTCCAGAGGAACTGATTTTAATTTTTTGTCCTTTATCTGTGCTTACATATACATACAGAAAAATAACAGAGCTGTTAAACATTCGTAATCTACGATCAAATGTTGTATATGGACTCATTCTTATGCTGCCACTCTTCCCAAATCCCAAACATTCATAAACATATATACCCTATATGAATCACGGATACAGACTATATTGAGTTTAATTTCGAAGCTTAGCCGTTGAGATGCGTGTTTATTTATACTATGTTTTATGGAATTTACATAAATACATATAATTTGTATATTTACAATAGGAAGATTATATATAATGAATACAGTACGAATTCGTATTAGCATGTCTCTGAAAACGTGTATCTAACTTTCGTTTTCTTTCTTCAAGTTTACTCTCAGTTCATCCCAAAATGACTTCTCAATTTGTCCCATGAAGCTTTTTTTCTCAGTTCGTCCCATCAACACCTCTCTCAATTTGTTCCATATTAGTTTACACTTAATTAGCTTTAATATAATTGTCCGTACCTCTTGCGTACGGTGATAAATATGTATATATAATAAATAACAGCAATATCAACGAGGACTTTGGCGGTATCTGGTTTACATGTGTGTGCTGATTCATTCCGTAAAATTCTCACATCGTCTGTACATAATGATATTGTACTTGAACATGTTCGATCCTGACACCTCCATTGATTATTTGTTTTGTTTGCTCGTTTTTTGGTGTATTGATATCCATTATGATTGAAAACTGGTTTGTCTTTTTCAGTAGACGTGAAAATTGACATTTTAATGAATAAGACAGTTTAACTTATTTAGATTTAAATTTGTGATAGTAGTGGCAAACACGGCACATTTTGTCACATACGCGCATCTAGTATTGTCTACAATACCCGCCGTCGCCGTCTAAACTGTTCGATGGTACAACACTTTATTTATTTTGAGGCGCGAACATAGATATCTAGGACGAATTGAGAAAAAAAATTCTTGGACGAACTGAAAGAGAAGTGTTGATAGGACGAACTGAGAAAAAGCTCTGGGACGAATTTAGAAGTCAATTTGGGACGAACTGAGAGAATTTACAAGAAAAGCCCTAAATTCATCTTTCCTTCTTTCTGTAGCTGTGAGGGGGGTGACAATAAACATTTAGGGCTTTTCTTGTAAATTCTATAACTTTGCAAAGAAAGGTCGTATAGAGCTGGGAGATGTTTCGTTTTAACCAGAATTTCGCGAGTTACAGTCGTGACTTATTTAGAAAAACTCTTGGCGATTTTGCGAGGTTTCGGAAAACCAGTTTTCCAAAAACCGGTTATGACAGACCTATGGGCAAAAACGGCTATCATATTCGGAATCAGCATGGTCGACTACCTATAAACTACCACATTTCGTTAGAAAAGTGATCGGACACCTAAAAAGGTTCCCGCGTTGGTACAATGATATGAGAAAAAAGTTGAGAATTCTAGTCTATGGACAACAAAAACACGGCAATTGTTCTAAATATGCTTATATGTCATAATGCGTCTGCAAACACTAAGTTAACAAACTCAAAGCTGTGTGAGGGATCAAACGATAAAAAAAGTTTTAAGTGTAATTCTTGACTGTTCATCTCATTGTTCATTGTCCCAAACAAAGAAGAAGAATATATAATTTGGCTTTCGTTATTACTATTCTCTTGCAGACTTAGGTTGAGTTATGAAACATAATCTATAGAGAAAAGAAAAAAAATTGCTTTGTAATACGATTATTTGTTGAAGAACGAATCTCGTATGTTAAACATCTTGATCTTCGGGCCGTTAAACAGAATCAGTATTCGGGTTGTGAAAGAAAGTGTCTAATTTTCTTAGCAGCAGGTTTCTACACAATAATTGATAATATGTATTAAAACTGCATATTATATATATTCGATAAAGTGATATAACAAAAGAGAATGTTCCACAATCTAGCAATAAATATTATTCTTTTAGATCTAAAGAAAAATAACATTACATTGTAAAGTTTCGATTATTTCGATTCATATACACAAAAAACTGATAGCTGAATGAACAATCTGTCACACAAAAATAATTAACGATCAATAAGAAGATATTTAAACTTTTTCTGTTGGTTTTAAATCGATTCTTTTTTAAGCCATTAACCGCTAGTTTTTTCCTTAAGTAACGTATGGTAATCTTATTAATTGAATACAAAATCATTGTGAAAATATAAAACAACAAGTGTACTGTATCTGTTTCGAAATTATCTGGAGAAAAATAACTCACTCAATTAATAAAACAAAAATCAAAGTAGGAATAACTTTGTCAAAATTCATAAATATAGGTTTTTATCATAGATGCTGTTATACATATGGTAAATTATATTCCCAATAGGTTGAGAGTATGACAGCAGGATGACAATGAAAAACATAAAATATAAATACAGATGTAATTAAATGTGTTAAGACAATTTGCAAAAATTTAATAGTGAATATCACCCAATTTGACGTACATAGTAAATCGATCAACGTTAAACATTACCCTTAGAAGACCATAGAACATATAAATCTAGATATAAAAGGATACGAAGAAGAAAGCAACTTTCAACACTTAACTATTTGTTATTTGTTTCTAACGAGGAAAAGTCCCCAAGTGTGCAATCGCTTTTTTTTCGAAATTTAGTGGATTATAGGTAATCGACTATGCTGAATCCGAATATGACATCCGTTTGGGCTCTTAGGTCTCCAGAGACCAGATTTCTAGAAAACCAGTTTTTCAGAAACTCTAAAAAATAACAAAAGCCTTTCTTAATGAGGCATGACTGTAGCCTGCCAATTTCTGATTAAAATGAGACATCTCCCAGCTCTGCATGACCTTTCTTTGCAAAGTTATAGAATTTAATAAAAATTTAATAAAAATAAAAATTAAGCCCTAAATTAATTTCTTATTCTCTTATTTCTGTTGCTTTGAGCTGACAATGCACAAAGAAGAAATTAATTTATGGCTTTTCTTGTAAATTCTATAACTTTGCAAAGAAAGGTCATGCAGAGCTGGGAGATGTCTCATTTTAACCAGAAATTGGCAGACTACAGTCATGCCTCATTAAGAAAGGCTTTTATTATTTTTCAGAGTTTCTGAAAAACTAGTTTTCTAGAAACCCGGCCTCTAGAGACCTAAGAGCCCGAACGGATGTCATATTCGGGTTCAGCATAGTCGATTACCTATTGTCCACTAAATTTCGAAAAAAATGCGATTGCACACTTGGGGACCGGGACCTTTCCTCGTAAGTAGACATAAGCAAGCAAATAAGCAAAGAAATATAATGATAAAAACAGCTTGTGTTAGAATGAATTTTTATCTAATTGAACTTGTTTAATGTGTCTTATTAACTGCGGCATAACCATTGCCAAATCAATATTAGACATACAATAATTTTCCAGTTGAAACTGACGTAAGAAAGAATTATTATATGATCAGATATATATTCATTCACTAATCTGCACTATAGAGGACGATCCAATTTAAATCTTAAATTATTGAATGTAAGCATACGGTGATTGACAATTTTGATTTTCAATTTTTTCTTCATCATCAGTCAAATGGATTTGTTGTCAAAAATATGTTATACGCAGATGTAGTATTCAAGTTGTACAAGGAATATTCTTAAACTTAAAAAGATGAACTCATAATTAATGCAAATTTTACTAAATTTTACTCCAATTACATGATATTCTATGATGTTTTCATATAGCCAAGTAAAACTCAAGATTTTTCTATCCGATTGCTGTCAGATCATCTGATTTAGTCGTTCTGGTATTAACACCAGAACATTTATTTAAAAAACAATTGTCTATTTTTTTTCTTTTATTTCATTATGCAGATCCATTTTTTATTTATCTAGTTTCCCCGTAGGAATATTATACACGCTGCGTTGTTGTTTCCTTCTATCTATCTTTCCTTTTTTCTATACTTTATTCTCATCACCACAAACATATGGAAAGTCTAAGGAATATAAACTATAATTCCAGTTTCTTATTGTTTGTGTCTAGAGTCTGCTTTTTGTTGATTAAACATGAATTGTGCATTAGCATTATCAAAATAGAAAGAAAATTCAGAATTCAATACTATCAGAGAATTCGATGGCTCTACTCTCAAAATGCTTGTTTTAGAAAAATATTGGTAAGATTCAATACCATTAACGTTTTCAGGGATAAAAATTAGTGAATTTATTCGTTCCTCTTATCGTGGAGCCTTGTCAGATGATTGATCTCAAATTTAATAAAACATTGGTTTTCAAGGATTATTTTTGATGTTGATTACGAATCTGATCTTCAGTTGTACTCACCAGATTTTGACAACTGATCTTCGAATATTAGATACCTTGAGATTCGTCATTTTCTCATACGTGGACGAATTTCTATTACATCGAAATGTTCAGTTTGTGTACTGTTCTACGAGAGATCAAGAATTGCCTAATTTTAAATAGAATACAAGGATATTTTAACTCAACTTAATACTCCATTATATATTCTTTACTGCAGCATGGCATAAGTAATGAAATAGTAAGATAGTAAAATAATAGAATACCCTTTTACGCTTCCCAGGTGTCATTAACAAATTTTGATACAGGAAACTATCGACAAATCACTCAGTCCTGTTGTAGAGCTAGTTTACAGAGAACTTGGCTAAAACAAACGGAGACAGCAGCGACTCGTCAATAAAATTTTGCATTGTAAATGATCGTTACAGTCTGAATACTTTTCATAACTGTGACTACTTCATCCGCATGATCAATCTTCGATTTTTCTTTTCTTAACACTATCTAATTAGTACTCTCGAATAAATCTATGTTAACTTAACATAGAGTCCTGCGGTAACAAAAAAATCCCATTACTTTACCATTACCATGGTAATGGTAATGGTAATGGTAAAAAAAAAATTTGGATTTGTGGTAATAGATGGTAAATGGTAACAAAAATTTAAATTCA